>OX421850.1:27347500-27632028 GCA_949127965.1 Pandemis corylana
CTCTTGAATCACTCTATCTATATAAAAAAACCGCATCGAAATCCGTTGCGTAGTTCTAAAGATATAAGCATACATAGGGACATAGGGACATAGGGACAGAGAAAGCGACTTTGTTTTATACTATGTAGTGATAACACGTTTTGATCTACGATATTATTCTAACATCCTTCATCATCATCATCAGCCTATATACGTCCCACCCACTGCTGGGCACATCCGTCCTCAAAAGGAGAGGATTTAGCCTGCCTATATATACACAATGTCATCATTATGGATTTATAACTAGGTACCTACGCATTATAGCGTGGGGTAATAAAGTAAGTACATCGTACGTATCGCATAAGCATAATGTAGTTAAGTAAATTATTATATTTTACTTACTAAATTAATTCAGATAAATACATACAAAAAGAAATAAAACGCAAATCAATTTTTGGTGTATTTACTATTCACTAAATTGACTAAATGATACATCTGAGTCTAAAAATTCCACTGTTTCATACAATTCTTCCTGTACCTCAACTTCTGAATCTAAAAATTCCACTGCTTCATACAATTCTTCCTGTACCTCAACTTCTGAATCTAAAAATTCCACTGCTTCATACAATTCTTCATGTACCTACCTACCTACCTCAACTTCTTCGTTCTTACAACATCTTACCAGTCATTAGACTAATTTTTTGAATGTAAGCCTACTCTGACCAAACGTTCAATTTGTCCAGTTCTTTGATCTTGTGTACAAAATATATGTGATTGTCGTCTGAACAGCTTCAGATAATTCACCTTGAAACAACGAATATATAACTTAAAACATAATACTATGACTTCGGTTCACCCTAATCCTTCTTTAATTATATTATTTTATAAAAATCAAAATAAAATAATAGTAATCGAATTTCAAGAATTTGTTGCGGACTTACTCGTAGAGTTTAGAATTTCGTGTAAGCATTGCTCTTTTTACTTACGGGCGGACTCCATTTTTCCTTTTACATTTTGGAAATGAGTAGGTGATCATTTTGAATATTAGTTCTCTAACTCCACTTTTAATAGTTTTAATCATTTCGAAAGCAGGATTCACTAAAAACCTCGACAAAAATATTCACGTAATTCTAATAGGTAGGTAAGTTATTTTTGAGTGGCATGAAATGATGCAGAGTTATCGTGGGACGATTCTAAACTAACTAGAACCATACCATTAAACCCGTTAACGGCCTAGTCGAGATTAGTACTATACAATAGTTTGTTATTAACAAATTATTGATTTTTTACACATTTAATCAGTAATATTGTTTACACAAACTTTTGCCCGCGACTTCGTCTGCGCATATAACGTCAATGTAACATGCCACCTTCTTCCAATATTATTTCATTATTTCATATCTCGTCCTTAAATCTCGCGGGAAATTTGCAATATCCCTTCTTACATAGTGCTGCTCTTTGAATGTCAAGGAATATGTATGCCAAATAGCTACCAAGGATCTATATTGGCAAATCGTGGAATGATCCTTTTTATTGCTTATCTCACGGGAATTTCGCTAAATTCAGAAATCAGTTTTCAGATATCATAATTACCTATTGGTATGCCAAGTTTAAATATTCTAGTAATAATAGTTACGGAAATACGGACCATTTCAAAGTAAGATTATAAATCCCTTTTATAGGGATATCCCGCGGGAATCTCGGAAAGTCCTGATATCAATTTTTTTCTACTCGTTGATTTTAATCCGTCAATTATGTGTTTATAGACAAAATTGCAATCACATACTTTTTAATCTTGGATAGTCTATGGCACTTCGGACTCAACTATAATGATTATTATACAACGCTCTAGACGACTATAATAATTTCAAAATTAGAACTTAGTTACTTCGATTAAGCGTCGTGAGCGCTTAGTGGAACGCACCCAATGTAAAGTTGGAAATATCTGGCAAATTTGCTTCCATTTGAAATTTTGAACACACTAACTTTTTTCTTCTGATACGTGATTGGTTAGTAATTGAAGTAATTGGCCAATCAGAACCCGTCTTATAACGACATCTCATTAGTTCTTTTTTGTGCTACGAAAATTTAAAAGTTTTGTTTGTTATTTGACGCGAAATCGATGGTGTTAAATAAATAATCCCTAATTCGAATTAAACATGAGTGACAGTGACGAGATTAGTTTCGCCGCTACTCCAGAGGAGATAACTACTATTAATTCATAAGTGGAAGGTACAATTTTCAAACTTAACCCAATGTACTTTACAAAAGGTTATGTATGTACCTCGATAGACGATGATGATGATGACTCTTAGAAAAAGTATTGTATACAATAGTTACATAATTAGCTCTTAAAATCTCGTACCTTACTTAGGCCACTCGGCAGTATATCGAAAAATCCCTTCTTAGTGCTAATCCATGTTATTGGGCCTTTTAGATGGTGTTTTCTTTTTATAGTTAGGTATATTTATTTAGTTTTAAGTTTTGTATATTTAGTTAACTTTTAGATTTTATCATAGTTTAATTTTTTTTGTAATTCGATATAAATATTTATTAAATGTATCCATGTTATTCAAGGAATACGTCTACTAAATTTCAAGTCTGTAGCTTTAGTGGTACAGGATGTACGGTGTCTGTCAGTCAGTCAGTTAGTCGAGTTACTATTTTATAGGTAGGTACGCTTAGGTATAGATAGTATAGATCATGCGAGTTCAACTTTTTTAAATAAAATGGGGTTGAGTTTTTAAAAATGTGTCAAAATAAGATTTAATTTAAATCAAAGTACTAAGGAGTATTGATATCAACTTCGAAGCAAAAAAAAACAAGCAACGCCCTCCAACTTTCAGGTCTCTGCGATCAGCGGTTGAGGCTGTGCATTGATCCGTCAGGACTGACTGACGTATCAATGCTTATATACATAAAATACTTTGTCCTGAATGACTGACTCCTTTAGTCGCTGACTACCTAAAACGCAGTTTGCCAATTTCGCGTTCATGTGTCATCAAAAATAAGCGTCCAAATGTCATGTAAAATAAGCGTTTCGACTAAGTACGTTTTTGTCTATGTCGCAATAGGTCTAATCCTCGTATTGCCCATTCAGTGATACGACTATGCCGCAATAGGTCTAGACACAGAATCTAAACGTAGGTAGGTTTAGGTTATGTTAAGTTTTCATCGGCCCGAAGGTCCAAAAACACGCAGAAATAGGACACTCCATTGACACAGTTTCATTGTCGTCGGAGCTACACATAGATACACAATAGGTCAAAATATCAATATACCGATCTCTTGTTTGGTCTATAGGCATAACGCGTAATTGGCAGAATGCGTTTTAGGTACTCAGCGACTAAAGGAGTCAGTCATTCAGGACAAAGTATTTTTTTTTATATTTATAGAAGATAGATTACACGCTGTCATTTGTAAGCATTATGTTTTAAAATTTGTTCTATTGAAGCTGATTTAATATCATTAGATCACATAAAAACTTAAATAAGTATTAGAGGTCAATTTTACTTGGTAAAGGGTGATTGTTGACCATTAAAAAATAACATAAATAAATACAGTTAAGTACATACCTACCTCAGACCAAATTATTTGGTCAGCGTACTTTCCCTTTATTTTGAAGTCCATTAAAAGAGCTCGAACAAGAAGATTAAATAGTTTATTTATATGTTTATATTTATAAACAATTAGAACTTGTTTCAAGTCAAAGTGATTCGTTTTGTTATGTTCATGCTCATGACCTCCGAATTAGAATCTTATGAAATACAACTCAATAAAAACGCATTGCCCAAACCGACCCGCGCCGATTGACCTATTTATGATAACTTGAATTGTGTATGACAAAAAAAGGTCAAGGGAATTAGATCAACCTTGACAGAGAACTTATCTCCTGAACGCCTGCCTACAGCAGCAAATTCTAGGACTTCGCCGTTTAAATTTGACTAGGGTCCTAACTGCTAACTGGGACTTGGTATTTAGTTTTAGGTACTTAAAGGTTAAAATTCAAATAATAATTGAACGTAGATGAACTGAAAATCTACACTTTGAGGGCAATTCCGTAGCCTTATTCATAACAAAAAGGTACCTGAGTAACTGACATGTCGTAGCAAACTTTATGTATTCCCTGTGTCTGACAAAGACAAATGTAAACCTGAGAGATAATGACTAACGAATGTTGAGTTAACATAAGCTTAAATAGTACATTTCGATGCTAGTGCGGAAAGTATGCCATTACTGTACGAGTCGCAAGATATCTTGCCACGAGCCGAAGGTGAGTGGCATTAATACTCGGGCCGAGTGAAAAATGACTTTTCCACGCGTGTATCGAACGACATTTTTTAATAAAGTTGCGAAAAAAAATACATCACAGAATAAAGTAAGTTCTAACTTTGACAGTGAACATTTTTGAATTAAAGGCGTTTTTGCTAACTTTCATATTTCATAAGGCAATGGCTTATGCTATTCAGCCAACTCAATGACAGTTTTTTTTCAAATACATTTTTTTAAAGAAAATAATTTTACAATATATAACACTATTATTACATTAGTATCATTATGTTCAATTATTTGTGTATAGAAATATATCAATTATAAACAAAAAAACTACTGGTTGCCTTTAGAACCTTAAAAACCATGCTTGCAGTTAGAAAAACGCCTCCACTTTGACAGGCGCTTCGGCAGCTATTCCCACGCTATTCCGTTCCATTCAGATACCTACCTTAAAAAGAACTGTTTTTAGGAATTCAATATTTAAAAAATAATGATGAAGAGGCTACTAATAAAATATAAAATCTCAATATTTTGATATTTTTACATTAATAATAGGTTTTTAGTTTTATTTAATCTTGGTACAAACCTGTACAAACTAACATTATAATAACTCTTCGGTAAGTAGTCGTGAATTGGAACAAGTAAAAATTTAAAACGATAGAAAAGTTAATCGCACTAGTGCGCAAAAAGTAACTTTTCGCACGCAAACAGGCAAAAAAGAGCAACTGTATTGAAAAAGCTTTTATGGATTAGGAGAAGGTCGATTCGCATTCCTATTCCCGATGATACCTGGCCCATCATCACTAAATGTTTCTGTTATGGATAAATAGATAGACAGATTGTCAAATATCACCTTTTTAAAAATACAATACATTTAAATATCAAATATATAAATTATTACCAAAAAGATCGTCACTTGGAATAAAAAAAAGAAAATAATAATAATTGGAATTAAAATAAAACAAATTAACAACAATAAAATAGTACATTACTGTCTAGGCCAGGAAGTAGGCAATTGCTGGCTGAGTATTGGTTTGAACGGACGAGCTTGCGAGTCCGTTTAATAATACGAAGCCAGCAATGCTATTCTGGCCGAGGCAAGTATAGTGCTTTTCTCAAAAATCGAAAATAAAACAACAACAAAAATAAATGAAAATAAAATAGTGAAAATTGTTTTGCTTTGCCGCTTTTTTCTATCAATGGCATTTGAAGAGTGTATTTTTCTACCCAGAACACATAAAGCTATTTCAGACTCTGATAAACACGTTGTCGTACTACTTTTTTTTTTTAATTTGATGTTTTAAGTCTTGTGCCTTTATTTTATAATGGTGATTTGCATTTTTAAAAAGTTAATAACTAGACAGTAATGGAATTTGTACGCAACATTACTGTCGAGTTTAGCGCAACTGTAATGTTTTTTTTTTTTAATTTTGGACTGACCGTCAACAATTAACTTCCTGTTCTGATATGTAGTTAACAATGACAACTTTACCGGACATTTTTGAGAAAATTATATTAAATATAAGCTTGAGGTTGGAACTTA
The DNA here is from genome assembly GCA_949127965.1 of Pandemis corylana. NCBI lineage: Eukaryota > Metazoa > Arthropoda > Insecta > Lepidoptera > Tortricidae > Pandemis > Pandemis corylana. Next base: position 27,353,295 of record OX421850.1, read on the forward strand.
AGTATTTATAACTTTATCTTTGACTGGAAGTGGTTTGTTATTTTTATTTAATTTAGATTTAAAATATATTATGTTTGGGGATAAAACTGTAAAGGCTTATTTTTTTTTGTCGCCTCGCTCGGTATTCTATATTAAAGTTAGGTAGGCAGTACAAAGTAGCCAATGTAGGCTGAATGCTCCTTCACTAGGTAGGTAATATTTAATTAATTTCTATTGCAAGTAAAGTCAGTGCCAACTTCGTTTCTACCTACTAACTTCGTTATTATTTTGAAATATTTCATGCCAAAACTAGACTAATATCTAGGTATATAGTTATTTTTTAATTTATTGAAAACAAATTAATGATATACAATTTAAAAGCTTTATACCTAACAGCGGGCGAAAACTCGGCAGAGTTTATCTGCCGCTGCTGGTTACTCAAATTAAACCCTTAAACTAAACAGATGAGTTATTGTTGTGCTGCGTTACAGTTTAGGTAAAATGCTTTGACAATTCTCTTGCATTATATTACGTACTTATTTCGCTCTCAAACTTTATTATCATACGACATTTCAAATGTAACCGCCGGAGAATTATCTTTACTTGATAAGTGAACTAAATGTAGGTAACAACATCTATCACGAAATTTAGGTCACAAGTTTAGATAAGTCGCCACTAAGTTTACGTAGTCACAATAAAAGTCATCATATCCGCACATTAATGATCGTGACGATATCTTGGACTCGGAAAGTAACGGCGTCACTACACTTCGTTGACTTCGTTATTCGTATTCGCGTTTTTAGGCGCTCGCAACGCAGGCACGATATCTAATAACACCTAGGTAGATAGCTAGTGCTAAACGTTGTCGTGGAGAAAACGCGTAAGTACTTAATTTTCGAAAGCACTAATCCAAAAGTGACTCGTTATTTTTCCTTGTAGGTACGGTCAAGTGCAAAAATAAGTATCGATAGGAACTTCTCAAAAATATGTCCCACGACCTTATTACGCTGGCGTAAGAGCGTATGGTACTTATTTTTGAAACTTTGTCTAGATACATATTATTACACTTGACTGTACCTATGTGTGTTATACTACTTACTTAGTATAGATTAATGTAGACAACATAAAATGTTTGTAGCTATTAAAAGTCGTTGTCTACTTTTTGCTATCTCACTTCAGCGAGTGGTGACTAAGTGTAGCGGCTGACTACCTAATTGGATTCGATGTCACTGTTACGCGTAAAAGAGAAATAGAATTTTGTTCGCGCGCGTTGCCAGTCAGGCGGCTTTTGAGATCTAGGGTATACAGTATCTACTTCCCTAACAGTTGCAATTAAATTAAAAATGCGCTGTTGCTAAAACCCTAATCGGTTGAATAAATAAATAGGTATCCTACACTTCCGAAATTGGTAAGAACGATGTGAATAGTACAGTCCCCAAAGCTTAACTATTAACTAGACTCCAGTTCATAAAAAGTTTCTGTCAAAAATTTCATTTTGAATACAAGCTTTTTTGCCAATTGTACTTGCATTGTCATCCGTTCTACATAATATATTATGCAAATTAATTATCCAAATTTTAAGTCAATCGGACCAACCGTTGAAGAGTTCCCTCCTGCAGCTGGGTCACCAGAACTCCGCTACCAGATTATTGTATTGTCATCCGACTTACTGTATTATGTAAAATTTCGGCTAGAACGGTTGACGACATCTGCTTCAAAATTGAGTCGCAAGATTCCCGGATAGACATACTTATTTACATACTTACATACATTGCAAATTAAATAAAAGCTTTTAAAAAAGAGCACAGTGGTCAGTAGATATTGAGCTTGGCGGCTATACAACCGTAATCATTAATGATGGCGGTGTTTACCGTTGAGAAAATAGTGATCAAAATGTGACTTTATGGATTTTCTAGGAAGACTTTAGGTACCTAATTTGAAATATCGCAAATCAACAAAGATTTTACGGACGCGCTATCCGTAAGCCGTTTCATTAGAATTTATTTCGCTTTGCATTCTTTTGTTTCTAAATAGGAAGCGGAGTGAGAAAACATGTGATCAAAAATTCCTTACCATTATTTCTTTATGGTTCGACTGAGTTGCTTTGGAGCCGCTCAGGCCGCACACATATTGTGGTGGTGTTCTGCGCAGTTTTTTAAGAGCTTCCCTGGTACCTCCATTGCGGAGGGGCCATACCATGCAGAGCTGGGTCTTTGGCTCTTGACACACTATTTCAAGCTGAAATATTTATACTAACGTTAAAATATTTTTTGCTAATCGTACAAAGTACATACTATATTTAGTGATTTATATATCATGTATAATGTACTATTTTAGTTGGGTCATTGGATTAAGGCCTTATTTTCATGTATGAAAATTAAATCTACTTGAGAGCAGTTTCTGGCTGACCTTTACCACATGTCGACTGTCGACCTAATGTCCAACCGTAGCCAGAACGAAAAAGAAACCGCCGAAGGCACACTAGTAGATATTTGCATTTTTAGGCAGATAAAAATACAAATAATTATTTGTTTTCGGTTAACTAAAACGAGGATCCGGATCCTATAAATCAGTTTACAGAAAAATATGCTATTGTGGTTAGTTTTTTGAATACACTAATTATAATAAATTTGTTTTCAATAAAATATGCAACCATACATAATTGTTAAAGGCTATGTATAAAATAAAAAGCAAAAAGACTTCATACTTGCGCATGGTTTGTTGAGTGTGGCGCGCCCAAATAGGCGAGGGTCGTGAGGATGAGTACAGCCACTCGGACGACGAGCCGCGGACCAGGAGGTAACGTGGGCAGCGCTGGCAGCGCGCGCAGACGCATGGCGACGAGCTGGGGCGCGGCGACGCTCTGCCGCGGAGCCGGCGCTCGCGCCCTGCCACCCGTCTGACCCATGCTCGCCACCCGCAACCCAAGATGAACCCGCTCTAGATATAAGTTCACCCACCCAATTTCGGTGATAGCGAACGAAATTAGACCCGCTGCTTTAGTACATGCGAAATTAGGACTCGCTTAGCTAACTTTACAAAGTTGTAGGTTTTGCCCGCGACTGCGTCTGTTTAGAATCCGGCTATTCGAGCGATCCCACAGTAAATTCGGTATTTTAAGGGCACAAAGTAGCCTACGATGGACCTCTAAGCACTAAACTCTATGTGAAAAATTGCTTCGATCCGTTGTAACAGCAAGGAAGAAAAATAAAAATAAATAATGGTTATCACTCCCAACCCAACCACAACACGACCAAGACAAATCTAACAACATCTCATACGTTAAAATACATCTAGCTATTGACAAAATAATACTTTTGGCATGCTATTTAACTATTAATGATTCCATACACATAAAAAAACTACAAGGTCAACGGGGGCTAATGCGTCACAAAACTTTAAACAGCACTTTTATCAGATTATAACAAACACATTAGGATACATCCTTAAAAGCTATAACTTATGATAGAAGCTAGCATATTTTATCTCTCTCTCTCTCTACATCTCTCTCACTTCTGCAAAATCTGGGATTTTTAGACGCTATAACCCCAGGTGGGGTGAAAGCACCTTTTAATAGTATTATGTGATCGGATTGGTCGGACTGATTTTAATCAAGATCAAGATAATTTTATAAAAGCGCTCATGATCCACTGCTGTGTTCCGGTGTGGAGAGTAAGACAGCCGGGGAAATTACGGGCACAAGAGGCATTGCATCTTAGTCCTCTAGGTTGGCAACGCATCTGCAATCCCTCCGGGGTTGCGGGTGTCTATGGGCCGTGGTGATCACTTACCATCAGGTGACCCACTTGCTCGTATGCCTTCCTATTCATATAAAAAAAAATGATAACGTTTATTATTATGTTGTACGCTACAGTCTAGCCTTAGTTTAGGGTAGGTAATTAGTTGAACAAAAATATTCGGGGCTATAGCGTCTAATTGACTTCGTTTCTTATAGACGCATTAGCCCCTTCCTATAGATTCCAGGGGTACCAAATAATTTTATCTCCTAAATAGGTTCGAGTATCTTTTTAAATATCTTAGACGAAAATTGTATACCTATTGAATCAACAAATAAACAAAATAATTATATATATACATACATACATATATCACGTCTTTATCCCTTACGGGGTAGACAGAGCCTAAGGTAAAAGCCTTAAGGCCACGTTTAGCATGAAATAATCATATTATGTAATATAATATTAAAATTAGAATCAAACCACCACTTAGAAATCAAAAATAACGTGTAATTTATAAGATCACAAGAATATGACGGGATTTTGCCCTTATACCTAAATCTAACATACATGATGTCCCGGAAGTACCGTGACTCAGTGACACCGGAGGTAGGTCAGCTCAAGACCGATCTAACCAGCCTAACATGACCTCAGTAAAAGTTGCTCGGTTTTCGAGTTATTGCAAAATTAAAGTGTTTAGTGAATTATCCCGGTTTCTTTAACATTGATAGTGCAGCGACGACAGCAGCATCGACTTGAACCTTTATTCCAACCAGTCCTACTGTACTAGTAGTTCGATAGTCGAACTGTTTGGACTTTTTTAGGGTTCCGTACCTCAAAAGGAAAAAACGGAACCCTTATAGGATCACTTTGTTGTCCGTCTGTCCGTCCGTCCGTCTGTCAAGACCCTTTTTCTCAGTAACGCGTGGAGGTATGAAGCTGAAATTTATATCAATTACTCAGGTCTACTGTCCCTTGAAGCTGTGAAAAAATCAAACTTCTAAGCCAACGCAATCAAAAGATACAGCCGTTTATGCCGCAAATTTCCGCAAATTTTCAAGGGAATCAAAACCTACAAGGTAGTTCCCGTGAACGCAGAATCTTGAAATTTGGTATGAAGGTAGGTCTTATAGCACAGATTAAAGAATAATTGCGAAAACCGTAAATGTGTATGTATGTCTGTATATAGCAGTGACCAATATAAAGTAACCCCACACTGCGTACATTTTGCTTTGGAACAGGGCTCTGCTTACACTGGTTTTAGATATTTATAGATAATGATACGGAACCCTCGGTGCGCGAGTCCGACTCGCACTTGACCGGTTTTTTCCAAATAGATTGGTGGATCGAACTATCTGAAAGTACGGATTTTATTACAAATAGAACTACTGTTTCCGATGTACAGTAAGTAGGTAAGCAAAAAATAAGCTATAATAATTATTTTAATTAGCACAACTATAATAATTATTATCCTAAAATAAAAGGTTTCGTACCTAAGAAAATGGGGCTATTGCGTTATAATAGACGCAATAGCCCCTACAGTAACCTACAAATTTTTAATTGCATATTAACTGCAAATTTTAAGCTAATTACATAAATTAACAAAAGTACTCATGGTTCAGAAACATCGATTCTCTTAAAGACACTATATGGATACTAGATTTTGTTAGATACAAATGCACGTGTTGGCACACAAGAAGAGTCGAAACGAAATGACACATTAAAAATTGCGGATTACTTAAAAAACAGAGCTCGGCCCAGGACATCTAGTGATCATTTTTTGTACTTTTAGCCTTTAAAAATATGGCGTGAGTAGTTCTAAAGGAGGCTTTTCTTATGATTGGCATAGACGACATAGCCCCGGTTGACCTTAAGAAAATACTGGCACTACTAGTATCAAAAAAATAAAAATTCGCTACATACTTAAATTTGGTAAAACTTGAAAACCATGCAACTTTTATTGAGGTCATGTTAGCCTGGTTCGGTACCTCTTAAGCTGACCTACCCCTGGTGTCACATGGGGCCCGATTTATGAAAGCACATCACTCGAACGTACCACTCGAAAATAGTATAAATCAGCTTATATCTCCAAAACTACATCTCTAATCAAAGTTTTGACTAGTTCACAAGATTAATGAGAGCTGTGATTGTCTTCTGTCCTACTCGTATTTCAAATTCATCACAATTTGTCACCACTTTCGAGTGGTATTTTCACACATGTGCTTTCAAAAATCGGGCCCCTGTATATAGGCCGTATGTTCAATATGCCGTTCAACATTAATTATACATACCTATACAAATAAATAACAAGTAGGTATTACGAGTAATATACATACATAGGAGTTAGATATTTTACCACCTTTTAAGTTCTTTTAAATTTTTTATACCTTAAACGATTGGTTTAAAAAATATATATAAGTACACATTGCTTACATCAGCCATTTGGTGTTTTCTGATGTCAACATTGTATGGGACCAACTTCGAGATACATGTATGTATACTATCCGATAAAAAAAAAACCAAAATCGGATAAAAGTTATGCATGGCCATACATTACAATCGGTGAGTGAACAATCAATCATCCCCGGTTATCCTACCCTTAGGGTTGGAATTAGGGTTCCAAATTTATATGGGATCACCTTCCAACAAAAATGAAAAAGAATGACCAAAATTGGACTACTCCGTAAAAAGTGATGCGTGTTACATATATGACGGAGGGACGAGCGGGATAGGCGGAGAACTTGGTTCATCATCGTCCGCCATCTTGGGTAGTGTGGGTGGTTTCTTTGAAATAAACTCGCGGATCGATCACAAACTACCCCTTTAATCAATTTACTTAGTAAGTCACAAGAAATATGCTAACACTAGTGCGATGTAAACGGATTGCAATACGAAACGTGGAGAGTTCTGCGCTTGCGTCCGTTCAATATGGCGGCTCAAGTTAGAATGCCTCTTTAAACCAAGCACAGACCAATCCCAAGTAATGACAGCTGTCCATGTCATAACTTGACGTTTCGCAAGGCGCCATAGATGTAAACAGGTGACAGCCACAGTTGACAGTTGACAGTTGACGTCTCGCACGCTCGAAGCGCCACCTCGCCGACACGGTCATCCTGCCGCATCACACGTCCTCGTGTGAGGTATCTGTGGACCAAGATAATCCGCAAAGCAAAACATTTCCCACTCGGCTTCCTGACTACAAAGGACATCAGGAGTAATATCAATCGGGGAATTAAATTCACAAATTCTTACTGGAAAACAAACATCGGTCACATTCAATGGAAGTCATAAGTCCCGTAATAATGAAAAACAAACAACGTAAATCATAATCAGTAGTCAAACAAAACTCATAAATCCGTAAATCAAAACATCAACGATCACAAACAACTGATACGTTGTTGCCTCCAACCAGCAACCGTAATCCAAACAAGTGTGCAAGGCTCTAATCATTTATTTCCCACCTCCATCCGACAATTAATCCTCAAACCATGTATAAGCTGCCTCCATCCGGCAACTAATCCTCAAACCATGTATAAGCTGCCTCCATCCGGCAACTAATCCTCAAACCATGTATAAGCTGCCTCCATCCGGCAACTAATATCCAACACTCAACAACGCATGGACTACTTGGCTGGGGCCAGTATCCATGTCACACATAACACACAACAATCACCTCCATCCGGCGATTTCAGCAACCACATACACCCCCAAACCAAACGCACGCCACTCAACGCCGTGGCCGCACTGCGACGGGAAATCAAGCCCGAATTTACGCCTACGCCTACGAATGATTGAAGGTGTATTCAGTCTGAGCCAAGGACACCTACTATCAGTGAACAACATATCGGAGTACGGAATGAGTTTTGTTTAGTAATCTTAATGAGAACTAACAGAAGGTCCAACCCCTTCATAATCACTTAAATTACCTTGGTTGTCATTTTCATTGTCAACGTCTAACTCCTTGTCGTTTAAGTGGTCATTGTCGGGCATCTTTCTTAGTCTGTCATGGGCATACTTGTATGTCCTCCTAGAATCTAACGCCTTTAACAAGTATCGATCACCATCTAACAACTCAATTACCTTAAACGGTCCCTTGTATTTCGGATCTAATTTCGTCTGGTTACGCTCCTCATTTTGTAACAAAACAAAGTCACCTACGGAAAATTTAACCAGCTTAGCTTTACCTAAGTCAAAACGTGCCTTGTCGTATTGAGCATTGGACTGAATACTCTCAGAAGTGTGGTCACGAATTTGGTCCAAATCAACTGGCTCCTCGTCAACCGCCGTTACCAGATCTAGTGGTCTCGCTACCTTACCTATGAGAAGTTCTAGGGGGCTTGATACCGTAACGCGGTTATGAGTACAGTTAAGGGCTAACTGCACATCGGGAAGGGCTTCTTGCCAAAACCTATCGCCTGACTCGACAGCCGTGAGCATGTTTTTCAAAGTGCTCATAACGCGTTCGACCTGTCCGTTGGCCCTACTACTACCCGTAGCAATCAGATGTAATTGTATGTTGGACGTATCACAGAACTCGCGAAATTCGCGGCTAGCAAAGCAGCGTCCTTGGTCCGCGATAATACGCGTAGGCACACCAAATAGGGAGATAGCTAATTTTATAGCTCGAATGCTGTTCTTAGAGTCGATATTGGGAGTATAGACAAGCAAGGAAAATTTGGTAAAAGCATTGATCAGAACAAAAACGTACTCTTTTTTATCATTCTTGCCGCTCAATTTGCCTGTAGCATCTACGTGCAGAGTATGCCACGGAATAACAAGCTTAGGTATCGGGTGAAGCTCGGCTTGAACTCTACCTGTATGGGTTTTAGAAATTTTGCATGCGACACAGCTATCGACGAATTTACGGACATATTTGGCCATGTTTTCGAACCAATAGTGACTATAGAGTTTTTCCAGGGTTTTCTCCCAGCCCAAATGCATAAGGGACTCATGTGTGTTGTTAATAATAGACCATCTAAGCGACCTCGGCCATCGTAGTGCGCTTACTATAATAAGCGACTGTCCTGAACTTGCCGTCTTTCTTTTGGAGCAGTATACCTCCGTACCCTAAGGAACTCGCATCTGTGTGGAGCTCAATGGGAGAACCGGGGTCAAATATTGTCAAGACAGGCTCACTAGTGAGTAAAGAGATAACCTGCTGTCTTACGGCTTCATGTTCCGCCGTCTAGTTAAGTTTGCTCTTGGAATACGAGGTCAGAGCGTACAAGGGTGCCATAATTTGGGAAAACTTGGGTACGAATTGCCGGAAATAGGATGCAAGTCCTATAAATTGACGCAATTGAGTAACCGTCTCTGGTGGTGGAAGAGCAGTCAATGCCAGAATTTTCTTGGGATTAGGTCTTATCTCTCCATTACTGATAACATATCCTAAGTACTCTACCTGTTGTTTCAAGAAAGAACACTTCTTAATGTTTAAAGAGAAACCTTTCTCTGTAAGAATCGAAAGAACAGTTGAAAGTCGCTCAAGAGCCTCTTCAGAGGTCGAGGACCACCACGTACGTGTTAGTAAGTTCACCCAGAGCCTGACTGACCGCTCGTTGGAAAACAGCCGGTGCGTTACGCAACCCGAAGGGCATAGCAACGTATTCAAATTGACCCTCAGGCGTTACAAAAGCAGTTCGCTCAATCGAGTCGGGGTGAACAGGGATCTGGTGGAACCCTGAAGCCATGTCCAGAGTGGTGAAGTAACGGCCACTGTGCAAACGAGCTACCTGGTCAGAAATCAAGGGCAGAGGAAACCTATCAGGAACTGTGTTGTCGTTCAGTTCTCGATAATCGACACAAAACCTATCGCTACCATCCTTCTTCTTTACGAGGAGGATGGGGCTCGCAAACGGTGACGAACTGGGGCGAACTACACCTGCCTGCATAAGGTCATCAACACGTTCGCGTACCACACGCCGTTCTTCAGTCGATAGCCGATAGGGGCGACGACAAACAGTCTTATTTTGGTCCCTAAGCTTAATCTGCATAGGTTCAGTCAGAGCGCGGTGGTCAGGAATACCGGAAGTAAAGTGATGTTTAAATTTGTCTAAAATAGCATCAAGTTGGGGTCTAAAATTGGAGGAAACATCCGTGTCTATCTGAACCAAATCAGTATCCGAAAAGCCTTGAACTTGACAGGAATCAATAACATTCACTTTCGCAAACTCTAATTTACTCAATGTCATGTGGACGGCTAACCCTTGACGTGGTAGAAAGCGGCTTCGACTTGCACTGGGATGCTTTATGTCCGGGTTTTCCACAGTTGAAGCATTTTCCCAGGCTGGGTGTGGTTGAAGGCTTGAATCGCTTAGCATCAGGCCCATCACGTTCACTCACCTTCCTCTTTAAGAACGATACCGCAGACAGTTCTTGTTGAAGCTTCGCTCTTGACGACACCTCGGTGGTAAAAGACAAGCGTTGCACACGTGGTTCAATTTGTGCGAGGTGTACGAGGATGGTGGATACCACTACCTCTTCGGTAGACATATCCTTCCATCGCAACATAAGCGACGTATACATCGTAGCGGCATAGGAAGTTAACGACTCGCCTTCCTTTGGTCGATTATTGTTCAAGTTGATGAGAAACGCAGCAGCAGTATCACGGCAGTCATATCTCGCATTGAACAGGGATTTCAAATCGGTCCATGTAATGCCCGGGAACGTAATTTGCGAAAACCATGTAGACGACTGGCCCTTCAGTGCCTTACTCAGAGCGATAACAAGCGCTGCGCCTTCTAACGGTTTTTCCGCAATACAAAGATCAGCCGTGTTTAACCATGCGCGCGGATCGCAATGTTTATGTGGCTCAAATTCGGGTAACTGAATACGATTTGGTTGCGGTACCTTCATAGCCTCGATGATCGCCAAAAAGTTCCGATTTTGTTGCTCCAACAGATTGCGCCACATGTCGTCGTTGTTCCCAAGTGGGAGATGGCGAGCAGATCCCACTTCTGATGACGGAGGGACGAGCGGGATAGGCGGAGAACTTGGTTCATCATCGTCCGCCATCTTGGGTAGTGTGGGTGGTTTCTTTGAAATAAACTCGCGGATCGATCACAAACTACCCCTTTAATCAATTTACTTAGTAAGTCACAAGAAATATGCTAACACTAGTGCGATGTAAACGGATTGCAATACGAAACGTGGAGAGTTCTGCGCTTGCGTCCGTTCAATATGGCGGCTCAAGTTAGAATGCCTCTTTAAACCAAGCACAGACCAATCCCAAGTAATGACAGCTGTCCATGTCATAACTTGACGTTTCGCAAGGCGCCATAGATGTAAACAGGTGACAGCCACAGTTGACAGTTGACAGTTGACGTCTCGCACGCTCGAAGCGCCACCTCGCCGACATATAAAATAAAAATAATAAAAGAGATACACACGTCGAATTTCGACCCTCCTCCGTTTTTATTCTACGGTAAAAAAATAGGAAATGGTTTGAATTGTTGTACCTAAATACTGCAGGAATTTCAGATTAAAAATGAAACAACATTCACCGTGACTTTTTTATTTCAAATTTAAACAACAGGTAAAAAGAATTTTGTTTAAAATTTACTACACGAGTATTACATCACCAGATATTTTGATTCAGCACAAAATGGTTAAATACAGCGTATATTATTGAGGTATCTAATCACTTGCTAAACAACTTTTCATAAATATTCATTTTACAAACAACGTTAGGCAAATTAATGATTCCCAAATAAGACGTTGCACAAAATATTGTTTTACATAATAGTTCATGATATAAATTATTTACTTGATAAAACTTTATATTACAAAACATAATTTGACAAATTATTCGTTATCTTATCCTATTTATATAAATTATATAATACAATAATATTTCATAAATGTATCGCTTGACAAACATTTCATTTGACACCCCTTTAATATATGATAAGCCGTACATTTTTTTTTAAATCGAAAACCTTTAGGCTTGGCTTACAATTAGGCTTGTTTTATAAGTTTTCCAAAAAGTCAATATTTTAGTACAAAATAAAAGGTCAAATGAAGTGTTTGTCAAACATTTATTCATGAAGTGAACAGTTTTAAAAAAAACTTTGTCTTTCAATATTATTATGTTTATAAATCGTCAAAGTTACTAAATGTATATTTGTCTAGTAATTATTTATAAAATGAGCATAATAGGGAATGACAGATTTGTGAAATGAATAGTTTGTGAATCGTTTGTAATATAATCACTTAGATTATTTGATAAATGTTGTTTAGCAAATGATGATAAACCATTATTGAATCCCTGAATTTTTTTTGTCTTAAGCAATAACAATTTTCAACTAAGTACTTATTTGTGACATTGAGAATTCAATGAAGTATTATCTAAGTTTTAAAATGCCATCGTAACTTTATTTTAGAGTCTCGTTATTTCAGAGCTTACATTGGAATCTTTCTTCTTATATGAGTGTGTAGGATAAATAAAATGCTGAGAATAGTAGCCGGTGTGATTGTCGCCGGGGCTCTTCGTCGGGTTAACTCTGCGGTAATACTCGACGGACTCTGCACAGTCGCAGGCCAAGCGACTTTCGGACCCGCTGCTTTCCAGCTGGTACTTAGGCACCACAATAAGACTCTCAGTAGATTTTGTGGGCGCGCAGTGGCTGTGACTCCTGCCATAAGTCGAGTAATGATGAGGAGTCGCAGTCTGGCGATGAGTATGCTTCTCTTGAGATTGATGTTGATACTCGTGGTGACTCTGAGTGCTTCGTCCGCTGTGACTGCGGCCGTGACTCTTGGATCGGCTTGATTGTTTAGCGCTCGTATCCAAGTAACCATACCCGAAACCGTAACCACCGAATGCTTTTGTGGTCAAGTTATCCCAAGATTTCGGTTTGACATGTTGATGAGAGCTTTGGTATTGTATTTTTGGTGACGATTTCGACTCAGATCGATCGTTGTCCCAGAATAGAGTGTCACTGCTTAAGGAGGTACTGTAACTAGAGACAGAATTGTCACCGCACGTCACAGTTGCGTTGCTAGTCGCATACGATTGTAGACTACATTGGCTAGTCTGCGTGGATTCGGTTGCCAGGTATCGATACCGACTAGAACAGTGTCCTGAAGGACACACCTTCTTTGTTCGTGAGTTTGCGTAACCATCAGGCTTTTGCGTTGATTTATCGACTTGTTGGCATTTTTCTTTACGTTTATGTTCCTTGGAGCATTCTTTTTTACGTCGTATTTTCTTTCTAGAATTTGGCACACAATGCGGATCGCAGCAAGGGCTAGCTAAATCATAGGCCTCCAGACTATTAGCGTCTTGGTTATTGTACGCTGGCATACATGGCGTACAACTGTGACTGTGGCTATTTCTATGAGATTTGGTATGCTTCCCATTGGATTTGTATTCATTATGCGAGTGTTGGTTTTCGGAAGCTCTATGACAGTCAGTTGGAGTTTTTACAACATAGTGATGACAATCTCGTCTATTCCTAGGAGAACCTACCGTGATTACAAAGCTGCCAGTACGAATACTGGGCTGTATAATACAGGCACCGTAACGTGTATCTAGATATTGATACATGAACACGCTCGGCTGCGGAGGTTTAGCGGCAGTAACATTTTCGCTAGATAGTGTAGGTCTGCAATAGGTACCGTTTACGCTATCGGTCACATTATTTTCTTCAGTATCGGAAGCTACGTCAGAAGGGGAAGACTTTTTCTTTTGTGAAGGTAAACTGTGAGTTTTCCAATTGGAATCAAAGAGTTGGCGCTCACGAACGGTTAGTTGTTCTAGTTCTCGTAGTTTTGATTGTATAGCACGTTGGATGTTGATGTATTTGAGGTGTAGTTCGACCTTCCGGACGCAGTCTTCAAATATGACGACCATACGCATGCGTGCGTCGCAGGCGTTGATGGCGTCGACGATGGCGGCGTGGTCGGCGCGCTCCACGTCCGCACCGTTCACCGCAAGGATCACGTCGCCCTCGCGCATACCCGCTGCCGACGCCGCACCCTCTGCCTCCACGTGGTCTACATAAGTTATCACCTCTATTTCTTGCTCCTGAAATATTTATAATTTATTACAGTTCATAAATTAGTTTTCGAAGTGTGATCAGTCGCATACTCGCATAGTTTTGTCACACAGCATTAGATAAATAGAGATAGGTATTACAACGATATAAATTCATCTCTGTCAATAGATTACACTGTTATGGATATAAACTTTGATACAGATGCTTGGAGTCATTAAGTAAGTTTAGTATAAAACGCAGCGCTTGCCTATCACCGACTTATTAAAATACCATAGCATACCTTTTTGTAATGGATGCCGTAGCTTTGCAGTGTGAATCCGTAACTGCCGTTTTTTTTCTCAACGATGATCGTCCTCCGGCGCCAGTCTTCTTCGCTTTTGCCGGCTCGCTCAGATTTCATAGAGTCCCTTATCTACATTTCAAATTAATTACAACAAAATGTTAATATCTGATAAAACCTACATAAAGACAGTAGGTAACACTTGAGTAAGTAGGTACTAAGTAAGTCTAAGTAAGTAAGGTAAGTCTGTAATACATTAGCCTTTGATTGCTGGGATATTTGCTGCAATTTATATATGAAGGTTGTAGGTATAACCGTGAAAGAAAGAAAGTACTTACCGAATTATCCAAGGAGTCCTCTTTAGATTCGTTACTTAAAAGTTTTTTGCCATTACTCATGCTGCTCGGACATCGTTCACTGAGTTTCGGGGAACTCATGTTTACTCAGGTAACACTTAATTATTGCCTTTAATTTACATTTATAAATAAATTTATGTTCAAGATGAGGAGAACTCGATTATTTGTTGGGCATGTGGCGAAGGCAAAGGTCTGCTGGGGTGCGACAAATCAATGGAGGACGCATGCGTGCCACATCGCGCTCTTCTATTTAAATTTCATACCAGTGTTCTAGATATTATTTAACACTTTTAGACGTATATATTTTATATATTTTTTAATAGGGATTAAACTATCTTTTTTTAATAAGGGTCAAAGCTAAGGCCAACAAAGTACAAATTACTTAGTTAATGCTTACGGATTTCGCACATGCGCATTAGACGGCGTATTTTCCGAAAACTGTCAATAGCACGAACAATGTTTGCGAAATAGGAAATGCGAATTTTTAAAAAAGTTTCGGCTGTAGCCCATTTTACGCAGCTATAGCTCACAACTGTTTTTCAAACGCGGCTTTCAAATGGTCGTATAGTAAAATTACATGGTAACTTAGATTACAAGTAAGTAAATACCACTTCCTGTAGCGACGTCGAGCTATTTAACGAGTACAGCACTTTTTTGTTTTTAGGGTACCGTACCTCTAAAAGAAAAAGGGAACCCTTATAAGATCACTTCGTTGTCCGTCTGTCGGTCTCTTCGTCAAGACCCTTTTTCTCAAGAACGCGTAGAGATATAAAATTGAAATTGATACCAAATACTGAGGTCTGCACAAGGGCGGATCCACCGTTGTGGGCACGATGGGCATGCCCACAACCTTAATAGACTTGTGACGTCACACTTTTACTTGCATGATTGTTAATGAGCATGTTCATGCTCCGACTCGTACTTAGCCGATTTTTTAGTAGCTGTGACCACAACCTTTTTTGAGGGCTGGATCCGCGCTTGGGTCTGCAGTGCATTGGAGCTGTACTGCACAAAAATTTCCGTGATCCCTTTGAGTCAACTTAATCAAAAAATACAGCCATTACCAAAGGTGTTTCTATACACCCCATCAGCCCCTCGAGGGAACGGGTAAAACTCTTAGTACAAAATGACCTCACACTCCTGGGCTCTTCTAACACTGGATTTTATATTAACTTGGCAAATATGTTCTGAACCCTCGGTGCGCGAGTCCGACTCGCACTTGGTCGGTGTTTTTTATGTGACGCTGTTCGTTGGGGGTCAATTTTGCCAGTATTTCGACACTGGTAAAATTACCCCTCAAGGGATATTTTTTTAAATGACACGGAAAAATATTTTTTTTAATGGAGCAAGTTCGAGTTCGAGTTGTCGATATCCCAGGTCGATATCTTTGTCGGCTGCGGACTGACTGAAATGTTATTTTTTTTATCTTTCACAATAGGTACGTATCAAAGTTGGTTACATAATTTTGTATAGTTTGTTAATTTTGTTCACTAGCTAATTATATAAATTAAACGACATTTTGAAGCCGTTTATACTTTCGGTTTTAAGAAAAATTACTGATCTCTGCGCATTTTATTGTTATTAGCACCTTTGCAGAGTTGAATCAATGCACCAAACACAATGTGCAGTAATTAATTCTAATTCTCTGGTTAAGAGATATTGTAAATGAGAACTTTCTGTTCTTCACGATCAGACTGCTTTACCGATCTTGATAAAATTAAAAAAAAGTCCGTAAATAGTTTACATGAAAATAGAATAAATCTCTATTCTGCACGGTCGGCTAAAATAGATTTATTTTTCTTTCTTGAGCCTGATTTTTGAAGCATATCTATCACTCAAAAGTACCTTTCGAAAGCGGTGAATTTGTGTACTGCTACAACACTACAGTTCAAAAACTTCTACTCAACTAGTATTTTAAATTAATTTTTCACTAACTTTCGACTGGTATCTTCACATCCTTCCAAAAATCTGGCCCCTGGAGATCTCGCGGGAAGTCAGCAAATGTGCAGTATGAAATATTTCTTATACCTACATCGAAGAAAATACATTGGAACATATTTTCGTCGTTAGGTAATTACTGCAGATCCCTCGCTCGCATCGCTTCAGTCAATAGTTGCTCTATAACTTTACCACTGAGTTGGAAAGGCGGTCCAAGCAGAAAAGTTATTTAAAAAGATAAATAATCATCTATTCATGTGTCACTTGCTATTCGCAATTTGGAGCCGCATATTTCAATCAATACTTTACGGCTCATTAAGAGGATGCACTTCTGAAACTTTTATTCCTTTTTCACTTTCCCTCGTCAAAAATTCGGTGATTCTAGGAAAACATTTTTTTTTTTAATTTGAATACCGGTTTTAAAAGATGAGATTCTTATGATACATAATTTTCTGCCACTACAAATAGCAGCAGCGTTCGTTTCACTTTTAGTATCCCGTGCACTTTGTGAGTGGCGGGAAGCAAAATTTTTACGTGTTTGTTTTAAGGTGGTTCGTCACTGTCAGCTAAACCCACAAACACCAATAGATGGCGTTGGTGATTTAATTTGACGTATTTTTTATTTTTATGTAATAAAAACACAATATTGTTTGAAAGTTATAGTATGTTTGCCGGTAATAGCGTAATATCTGTAACGAGTCAACTGAGTTTCAGAGTTTCAGATGAGTTTAAGTTTACGTAATACATTTATTTGTATAAATAAGAAGTTAGCAGTGACAGCAGAAGATCTCACGCACACATTGATAACCTTATTTGTTTACGAAACTGATTACTAATTTCGCCATATTAGACGAGTATTGAATAGTCTTGTTGGATGAAGGCTTGGGTGCAAATAAATTACTTTTTCACCTCACTTGCTCGAAAAGGCTGTCTTTCTCCTTCAAAATCTGCGTGGAAAAGTGATTTTTCCCCGCTTGCGTGGAAAAGGTTTTTGAAATTCGAACGTGACGATGACCACCATTGCCCACCTACTCATATACTCAGAAATTAGAACTTTGAACTTCGTATGTTGTCGTCTCGCTTATACGAATAGTACCTACTTAATTAGGTGAATGAGAAGGACGGAATAATACGAACTTCAAATGTCGAACTTGTTAGAACAGACCCCTAACTTTTTCATCCGATAAAAAAAACATAATGTCACGTTCAGAAACGCGATCCGGTATCCATTATTAATTTATTTTAAAATCCGTTACTTCCTAAGTTATTTTCAAGATTTGCTAACTTTCGTCGCTAAAAGAAAAAACGATATTGGTTTTTATTAATTATTTTAATTTGTGGTTAACCACAAAAATAGCAACCAAGCAGGAAAAAACAGATATTATGATGCAAATTCAGAACGCGCCCCATTTTTTTTTTAATTCTGTCTAGTTAGTGCGATTTTATAACTTTCTTTTTAAAAATATATCTATGATTAGAAAAAAAAAGTTTTTAGAGATTGCTCGTCGGGAAACCAAAAAGTTGACCAAAATTGTTGTTTGGTTTATGATAAAACAGTATAATACGCAAGAAATTAATGTGATAGAACAATCAGAAAAAATAGTTTTAGGTACTTATTACATTATTAGACTAGGCTGTATGGGCTTAAATCCTTTTACCTTTCATATTTAGAAGAAAAAGAATAAAAAAACTGATTTACTATTAGACTGTTTTTCTTTCATCCACCATTTTTCTCGCTGTAGTGAGGTGAAAAATTGTGTGTTTCGCTCGGCAGCAAAGTTGTTTAGTATCTCGTGCCTTGAAACCCTCGCGACGCTCAGGATTCTTCTTTTGAACCACTCGCTTCGCTCGTGGTTCAATCATAGAATCCTTCGCTTGCTCGGGTTTCAATTCAGGCACTCGCGCCAAACAAACACTTTGCAGCCTTGCATAACAAATAACTATTGAATACTAGGTTTTAAATCTCGCTGTTTTGAAAATTTGTTTTGTTTATTACATTTTTACGGCACTGTCGGGCCGAACTGAGCTGCCTACCGAGTAGCCCCTCCCGCCGAACTCGCCACTCGGCTTGGAGCTGGCGAAAGGTACCTAGATATTGCTTTGCGGTTAATTACCGGCAGGCCTTTTGTTCTCTGAGGAGGGGGGGGAGCCTAGGGGGGGGGGGGGTGCGGTAGCTGCCGGGGAGCTGCTCTGCATCTGCGGCTGAATAGCCACTGGTGCCGTGCTCCGGCTGGGCCAGGAGGTGAAAAGACCGCAGCTCTGCAACAAACCTGGAGGCGCCAAACGCCTCGTATGGGGAGGGACGGGGGTGAGCCCAAGCCTTGTACCTGCTTGTTCGCCCTCGCATTTGGCTGGTTTTTGTCCATTTTCGATGGGAGAGAGGAAGAAATGTTAGCGCAAATTTTGATGCTGCGCGGACGAAGTCGCGGGCAAAAGTTAGTTTCAAACAAAGGCGCCCGACAAAATGTATAGACCATTTTCTCACCAAAAAGCTGGGGTACGTAGGTACACCTATCAAAAACGGTACACGGTCAATTCTCATACATTCTTTTCTCAAACATACGAGTAGAATCATGTCAATATTTATATGTATATGAGTCCATAGATAAAATGTAGGTTATATTTCATGATTATTGTAAATTAAGAACCTACTTAGATAATTAAAATCGAGACAAACGCTAAATAAAATGATATCGTAATTTTACTTTCAAAAGATTTATCTAAAAATGTTTTATATTTATCTTTGATTATTTAAATGAAATCACCCTCTCGGTAACAATCGCTTATAAATTAATGTATGATCTTGATTATACGTCACATCACACATTTGCTTCTGCCCTTTCCAATCAAATGCCTCCGATTACATTAGCATACGATAAAATGTACAGTCAACGCTGAAATATAAAATGTTTTGTCTACAGGGTAAGCAATTTGAATGAGTTTAATTTGTTAAGAAACCAAGTTCATGATTGATTGAGTCAAGAGAAACTGAGTTCTTGATGGCTATCTAGATCAATCTATACATCTTCCATATACCTACATATAATAAAGCTGAAGAGGGTCGAAAGTCTGTGCATGGAAGATGTTTAAAAATTAATTGGCTGGGGATACTTAGAATCGATAACAGAACACGTTACAACAGTTGGTAGAATTTTTGTCTGTTTATCTGTTTGTCTGTATATTTGCGAGCGCATCACGTGAAAACGGCTGAACGGCTTTGATGTAGGTAGGTACGAAATCCTTCGTGCTAAAGTACGACGCGCATTTGGCTGGTTTTTGTACACTTTCGATGGGAGAGAGGAAGAAGTTTTAGCGCAAATTTTGATTCTGCGCAGACGAAGTCGCGGGCAAAAGCTAGTAAATAATAGGTACCAAAGATAATGACGGGTCTCACACAATGTCAAATATAAAAGTTGTCCGCGTCTAATAGAGCCGTTCTGTCCTCATCCTCCTCGGTCCTCATCTCAATTTGGTTGTTTTCAGGACGCCATGCCAAGGGAAAAAGAGAACACTTACCTGATTACATCGTTGTCCGTCGGCTATTTTCAAGAATGCGTGAAAATATTGAATAATATATCTAATTACCAAAATAGTTAGCTTGGCAAAGAAATGTCGTATAATTAATTTCTATGAAAAACAAAGTTATTTTTAGCGTGTCGAAACGAACAACAATATAATCATAATTAATTTTTACCTACAGAACCAAATCCGCGAGTTCGACTTGCAATAGTTGCAATTGATAGGATTTTTTCATGATTGTAACCACAGAACTTTGGCAAATCTATACCGATCCGAATCATTATTTTTATTAGTCGCAAAATAATTTATCATAATCAGCAAAATAACATTCTCATTTGAAGTCGGTTTATTTATTTTTTCTGTTGCAATCAAGAAGATTAGTATTTTTTCATTTTATTGGAACAGTAAAACCAGTTTTTTTTGTCATTCTGTATATTGTAAACTGAATAAATCATTGATAAAATAAGCAATAAGATCAATGTTACGAAACGCAGAGAGGAGAGCGAAACGCAAAAGACTGGAAAATTGGACGATAATTATATACAAAAGTAGATACCTAATGTTCGAAGCGTCAAAGGAATTGAAGCATCGCCACTAAGTAATTTTTTCCATAATTCAAGGAGCTCTTTTGTGTTATAAGCAGCTTGTAATAATGGAGAATCTTTTTAATATACGACTATATTCAACTTGTACCTTTGTTGATGGTAACCCGATCGGGTTAATCAATGGACTACTTAAGCCTTAGAGCTACACAGTGACAGCTCTGCTTGTTAGTCCCAGACAGACACATTATAACCACTCTTTGTCTAAATAAAAACTAGCCCAGGGCGCGTAGAACTCGACCTCTGACAAGTAATGTAGGTAATTAGAATGTAAAACATTTGCGAACAATGAAAACTTTTACTGATACAGTGAAGCCGACTCACTCGCAGCAAGCCGCAAGCCGGTCTGCAGTTCATTTCTTTCGTCTCTGCGGTCGGTATCACAAAAAAATGGTAGCAAATTAGTACTTTGTCGCTGTACTGTAATGTCATTTACGTTATCTATTATTGAGTGACTAAAATCAACATTAGTCGGGGCGAGTTTAAAAAGTATTAATTGGTGGCGATGAGACTCCCGGTAAATGTCTCCATTGTTTCTTTTCGCCTACATGTCGAAAGCTCATGTCTCGTGTCGTACCTATGTCTACTCTCGTCTCCCCATGATCTGCAATGTCTAAAAGCTGTGTTCTAGGTAAGATCAGAACGCAAACGCTTTTAATTATTACGCTAATTAACTAAACTAAGTTTCTAGAAATACTCATACATTCACGAGCAAAAATAACGGATCACTTCCCACACATTTCTATGAAAAGTGAACCTATTGTTTTTGTACGTTACTTTACTAATATTGAGTTCAAGGTGATCGGACAAAAGTGTTGACCTTGGCGTAGCGAATGATTGAAGTGTTAGGTATTGGCACGGGCACCGAGTCCAGGCTAGTGTTAAGCCCCACTAGCGACGGCAGCCCTATGGACTGCAAGCCGGCGGCTGGCGGAATAAGAGCCGTTTCCTTCACCACTTTGATCGTCGGCCCAACATCACTTTCGTTGCTTTTCAAAGACCTCCTGTAAAGCGTCCTGTGAGGTAGATCTAGCGCCATGTCGTTTCCGTTCCACCCGTAATTTTCTTCATTATTTGTTCGGAGTGACATTTCTGAAACTGAAGAAGTATTTATATATAAAAAGTACCAACCTACCAAAATATACAAATAAACTAGATTTATATATAACATAAAATAACATTAAGTTAAAAAATTAAAAACCCCCACGATCTATCGAGTAATCATACGTTAGTAAAAAATAATTCAATTTTATACCAAAAATGCCTTACATCATTTTAGAATGACCAATTGTTACCAAACATGGTTAAGAACCACCGAGAAAAACTGGCTTTCGAATGTAAAAAACCGCATCAAATCGGTCCATGCGCTTGAGAGCTATGATACCACAGGCAGGCACACACACATAAACATCCACGTCTAACTTATAACACCCCTCTTTTTGCGTCGGGGTTCAAAAAACTGAACGATCATCTTTGATAGTTACGCTTACTTCCAATGCCACATAGCATAGGCATTTACCTAAGTAAGCGTGGTTTTCTTACTTACATCCCCTTCCATATATCTAGCCGATGACTTAACGACAAAATACATATGTGGCAAACACGGACACCAATTTCTATATAATTTCAGGGACGTGCAATTTCAGTTTAGTTACACAAACTCTATATTTATGGCTATCTAATCAGCACTAGGCCTTGGTCAACAACAAGGTGATCTTTCAGCACCCTTTGATCGATGGATTCCATCCCTCTCTTCAAGCTTCAATAAAGGCCATTTTGGTTCTCAGGCGTGCTTTGCCATTTGACGCCTAGACCGACCGCTCCACTTGCACTACTACCCTGGAGTCGGCTATAAAAATAATGTATTTTATAAAAAAAATGACGCTATTTTTTTTCTCAGATTATGGATATTTTAGGTTTTTTTTCTGCTAAGAATGAAGAATATTATGGTTTCACATACAAGGAAAAAACAGCCCCCAGTTTTATGTAGTAATTTCCTTTCACCTCACTTGCTCGAAAAGGCTGCCTTTCTCCTTCAAAATCTGCGTGGAAAAGTGCTTTTTCCCCGCTTGCGTGGAAAAGGTTTTTGAAATTCGAACGTGACGATGACCACCATTGCCCACCTACTCATATACTCAGAAATTAGAACATTAAACTTCGTATGTTGTCGTCTCGGTTATACGAATAGTACTTAATTAGGTGAATGAGAAGGACGGAATAATACGAACTTCAAATGTCGAACTTGTTATCAGACCCTAACTTTTTCATCTGATAAAAAAAAACATAATGTCACGTTCAGAAACGCGATCCGGTATCCATTATTAATTTAATTTAAAATCCGTTACTTCCTAGTTTATTTTCAAGATTTGCTAACTTTCGTTGCTAAAAGAAGAAACGATATTGGTTTTTATTAATTATTTTAATTTGTGGTTAACCACAAAAATAGCAACCAAGCAGGAAAAAACAGATATTATGATGCAAATTCAGAACGCGCCCCATTTTTTTTAAATTCAGTCTAGTTAGTGCGATTTTTTAACTTTCTTTTTAAAAATATATCTATGATTAGAAAAAAATAAAAGTTTTTAGAGATTGCTCGTCGGGAAACCGAAAAGTTGACCAAAATTATTGTTTGGTTTATGATAAAACAGTATAATACACAAGAAATTAATGTGATAGAACAATCAGAAAAAATAGTTTTATTTATTAGATTATTGGACAAGGCTGTATGGGCTTAGATCCTTTTACCTTTATTATTTAGAAGAAAAAGAATAAAAAAACTGATTTACTATTAGACTATTTTTCTTTCATCCACCATTTTTCTCGCTGTAGTGAGGTGAAAAATTGTGTGTTTCGCTCGGCAGCGAAGTTGTTTAGTATCTCGTGCCTTGAAACCCTCGCGACGCTCAGGATTCTTCTTTTGAACCACTCGCTTCGCTCGTGGTTCAATCATAAGATCCTTCGCTTGCTCGGTTTTTAATTCAGGCACTCGCGCCAAACAAACACTTTGCAGCCTTGCATAACAAATAACTAGGTATTGTCAGTTTTGTTACTAGTATAATATTATATTAGGTACCTGTGCTTACATACAGACATGTGTGCAAAGTAATAAAACTGATTTGGGGACACATTTATACTACGAGAATGAGTAGTGCTGTTGAAATAATCCAAAGTTTCCAAAATCTGAGAAAAAAAAAGTAATAATTTTTTAGTTTCACATTAAGGTTTGGTAAGATTCAAGGTATAGGAGACCTGATCTTTTAGTTGGTGGGTTTTCTTTCGGTGTCATCGGGTCGAGGGCGCGCCAGGGTAAGTTAGTACCAGAGCTCTCGATTAGCGCTGGCGCTACTCCCACGACACTCTGCGCTGTCACATTTGTCATTAGTGGAGTTGGAATAGCACTCAAATCCACTGCAGTCCCATTACTATGATAAAACGCCAGTGACTCTTGATTTCCTCTGGAAAGAGTCAGCAATAAATAAGTTAAAATGGAAGCTCACCGTAGCTCAAAATGCACTGAAGCTGAGTGCTTTAGCTATTGTACGTCAAAATCACAAAAAGTAATTACAAATTAAGTTGTTAAGGATATGGTCAGACAGACAATCTACGCGCCAGTGTATTTTTTACCTTCGGTGTGGTGATAATTAAGTGCCTAGTACTAAATATTTTTTAGTTGTTCTAATTTTGTATTCTACTCATCCGTACGTCATATTGGCGACTTCTTCGTCTGATTTGTTGGTGATTATTCCGATTTGGTACACCGTGGCGTGTACCACATACCTGAAAAGTATATGGGGATTTTATTGATTTAAAGGAAAAAAACGTAGGCAGATCCTTTAAAAGCTAGGTAGGTATGTTTATTATTATTATTCATCGCTTACAAGGAAATTGGAATGTTTTAGTAAAAGAAAAGAATTCAAAAAATTCAATTTCTGGACATGGCACTTTAAATTAAAAATATGCAACGCTATAAGAGCTCTACGCTTTTTGAACATGTACCTACATAATCATTGAATGACTTAAATGTAAAAAAAAGTGACAAGCTAGGTCACATTCAGAATAGCTATCATACGTTGACTCTATAATAAAGTTATTGTTCGCAACGTTGCTTCCTATTTGTCGAATAATCGCGATTTTTCAATCGATATAATCCAGATTGACTTTGCCGTAATGGATTTTCCAGTCTATGCTAGATGGTCGTCCAAAGGTTTGGAACAACGCTATCTTAATTAAAGTTACTGTATTGAATACCTGAGTATGTTGTTCAATTTTCACAACAATAACTGATGAGTTGGTATTATGCTGGTGCAGTGTAGGCTTAAGTAAATTTTCACACCACCTGCTCCACAATGGCTAATTATATATCATGTAAACTTTACTCAAAGTAAATCATTATAGCCCTTGGCTTTCGCCGGGTAGTAATATTGTACTGAAATTCATTATAGCCCGTAAATTAGTAGGTAATATGATTCTCATTTTTCATAGTTCTTATTTCTATACTCTTAAAGTCCAATTTCGTAAAAATCGCACGGCTCTGAAAATCGAAATGGCCACGCCACGGTAAGCGGCGTTCGATTTTCGAACGAATGAAACAAATTTCAAATAAAACAAAAGCTGCCAGTGTTTGCCGACGCTATAATATTACACGCATAGAACTGCTAAGATTCCAAATAAAAATGTTGCTGTATCATTACACAACTGGACTAATTTCTTAAAGTTACATTTTTACTTTTAATTTTGTTTTACTATTGTTTCAATTAGATTATTTTTCTAGTTACCTTGGTTTTTATTGTCTCGCAAAAGGTGAGAAAACTAGAGTATACTCCTCGGAGATAAAACCGTATAATTATGCCTTGGGTGCGCTTAAATGATTCGCTCCACTCAGGACTCAATCTTAATTCCCTCGCTACGCTCAGTAATTAACTCGTAACACCCTCGCTACGCTCGGGAGTTAAATCTAGAGTCTTTTGCTGCGCTCAGGACTCAATATCGCGCCCGTGACATAATACAGTGCTTTATCCCCTCGGTGTACAATCTACTATTAAAAACATTGGGTATGAGCGGCGTGGAGGTGTTTATGCAAAACCGTATAGTGCAAAGTCTCACTCCTTATTAATAATGCTCGTTAAGCTTATGTTAACGACAGTAAGGGAAATGTATTCACGTACGTACAACAATAAAAATATTTAACCTGTTTTAGATTCATAGTTGACCTGTTATTTACATAGAAAGGCGCACATCAAATGCGTGCTGCGTGCTGTGTGACGGGTGCTGCGTGACAGGTGCTGGGGTGGCGGGACTAGGGTCGGATTAAGTTCTAAAAAAGATAACTAACAATAATTCATTTAAGTGATGATATTTAGGTAGGTAAGTACTGAATTTTCTTTGTTTGATGGGCCGGGGGCAACACAGGGTCTGTGGGTTATCTACATTGCCCCTTGTTGAATAGATCCTTTGTATCAAGGTTCTCTATTGTGTTATAAAAAATAAAGTTGTGTTACTGTCATTGTCTTCTATCAAGCGAGCTAGCGATGGACTCGGAAGCATTCCAATAAAAACACGTTATCTTAAAAACAGTGTATTATTTATACTTTAAAAGGTTATGGGCTAACGTAAAGTATAAATAATGAATAATAACGGCGCTTAAAAATTAAAATAAAGGTAAAAAGTGATTAAGAAAATAACGAAAATGTCGGACGAAAAAATGAGTATAGAATTGACAGATCCGGATACTTTTCAAATGTGGAAATTTCAAATGAATATATTATTGGACGCAAAAGGCTTAAAGAAAATTATAAACGGCGAAATTAAACGAACAGACCAAAACTCCGATTCATTTGACGAGAAAGACGCGAAAGCGAAATTCTATATCATAAGAAGCATCAACAAAAGACATATGTCTCAATTACTTGAATGTCAAACTTCTGCGGAGATGTTTAATAAAATCTGCAACCAATTCGAAGGCTCCGAAGAAAGGAGGAAAATGAGCCTATTGCAAGATTTCTACAACTTCAAAATTAAACCTGAAATTAATATGGAAGAAAATTTATCGGAAATTGAAAATTTATCTTTCAGGTTGAAACAATTGAATGTCAACTTGGATGAAAATATGATAGAATCAAAAATTTTAACTAGCCTCGGTGAAAAATTTCAGAACTTTATTACAGCTTGGGAGAGCACACCATCTATAGAAAGAAATTTGAAAAATCTGAAAGTCAGGCTGATAAAAGAAGAAGAAAGAAGAAACCAGACGGACTGTGTTCAGGTAGCTTTAAAGGCTTCTTCGTCAAAAGAAGGTAACATTATATGCTTTCTATGTAAAAAACCCGGTCATATTGCCAAAAACTGTAAAACATGTTGTAAGATTTGTAAGAAAACCAATCACAAAGAAAGTAATTGTTTTTTTAGAAAGAAAAATAATGTGGCTCTTTTAGCTAATGAAAATAATAGTGACAATTTGGAAAGTTTTGTTGTAGACTCTGGTTGCACAGTTCACATGGTGAACAACAACAAAGTACTGTCCAACCTAAGAGCAAAAACTTCCAAGATTGGCACAGCTCAAAAAGACTGTAGTCTTAAAGCAAATTGTGAAGGAGATTTTTTAGGCGAAAATTGTACCATTAAAAACGTTCTTTGTGTTCCGGACCTGACTCATAATTTACTCTCAGTTTCAGAAATTACCAAAAATGGCGGTGAAGTCTTATTTAAGGGTAATAATGTTGAGATCAGTAGCCAGGGTAAGACAATTAAAGGATTTCAGGAATCTTCAGGATTGTTTACACTTGAGCTACCGAAAGGAAAAGAAGAGAAGACTTTACTGGGTAAAAAAGAAAATGATGACTCTGCTACTTCATGGCATAGAAAATTAGGTCATCCGTGCTTAACCACATTAAAGAATATGCCAAAGGTGGCAAATAATATAAAAATAGATAAAATAAGTAAAGAAGAGGAAATAAAATTAGCCAACTGTGAAATTTGTATCCAAGCAAAGCAGACCAGACTTCCTTTTAAAACTCAGAGAAAAAGAGCAGAACGCGTACTCCAAATAATACACACAGATGTGTGTGGACCAATAGAAGTGGCTACATGGGATTTTAAACGATATTTTCTCACGGTGATTGACGATTTCAGTCACTATACAAAAGTGTATCCCTTAAAAAACAAATATGAAGTACCACATCACATTAAAAACTATGTTGAAGAATCCGAAAGGGAAAAAAACCATAAGGTATCGATAATAAGATGTGACAATGGCGGGGAATATTCTTCTAGTGAATTTAAAAACTGGTGCACTAAAAAAGGAATAAAATTGGACTACACCGTACCTTATTCACCACAGCTGAATGGAAAAGCAGAGCGGCTGAATAGGACTGTGGCTGAAAAAATAAGATCACTTCTCTACAATGGAAATATGCCCAAAATCATGTGGGGTGAAGCTCTATATTGTGCTGTTTATCTCATAAATCGATTACCTAGCGAGTCCATTAACAATGTGACGCCTTACGAGCTGTGGAACAAAACAAAACCGAATATGTCCAATATACAAGAATTTGGTACAGAAGCTTATGCGAAAGTTTTGACACCGTTAAAAAAATTAGATTCTAGAACCCATAAGTATATAATGATTGGATATACAAACAATGGATATAGACTGTGGGATAAAATAAAACAAAAAGTAATTGTGGCACGTGATGTCATATTTACGGGACAAGTTTCAGCTAAAATGCAAAAACCTAGACGTGACTACTTAGACATGATGTTTGAAGGAGAAACCCTAGAAGAAAATGGTATACAAAACCAAGAAAATGTAGAAGAAATATTGAACCAAGCACGAGAAACAACATCTATAGATCTTGGTAGTCAAGAGGCTGAAGCTGAAAATATAGAACGTGAAGAAAGAGTTGAATCAGAACAAGAAAGTATCTACGAAAGTCCTACATCAGAAACGGAAAGTAGTCAAGATGAAGAAATACCAATAAGAAGCAGAAGAACAATAAAAATGCCGTCGCGGTACAATGACTATGTTCTACTTTCATATAATGAAGTCATGAAAACACCAGAAAAAGAACATTGGGAAAAAGCTATTGAAGAAGAACTAAATTCATTGAAAGAAAATAATGTTTGGAAAATAGTAGACGAAGAAAAAGCTAAAGGACATAAAATTCTAACCAATAGATGGGTGTTTCGTATCAAAGATAATGGTACATACAAAGCAAGATTGGTAGTGAGAGGAAATGAACAAAACGACGTAGATTTTGATGAAATATATAGTCCTGTAGCATCCCAATCCGCAATAAAAACATTATTTGCTTTGGCAGCAGCCAAAAATTGTGCGTTTATGACGTTTGACGTCAAAACAGCTTTTCTCAATGGGGAACTCAGAGATGAAGAGAAAATATTCATGAAAATACCACGTGGAGTGAATAAAGAGAAGGGCAAAGTTTGCCAGTTGATAAAGTCATTATATGGACTGAGACAATCTCCAAGAAGATGGAATGAAAAGTTTCTTAAAGCAATGTCGAACATTGGCTTTATACAAGTAAAAAATGAGCCCTGCATACTTAAAAATAAAGACTCTTCTATAATAATAGCAGTCCATGTGGATGACGGATTAATAATTGGACCAAGACAGGTAGACGTGCTAGCAGTTCTTAAGAAAATAAATGAACAATTTGAAATTAAAATTTGCGAGAAACCAAGATCATACTTGGGAATTGAAATAAAAGACGACGGTAAGGGCCTGCATTTGACACAGACAGCGTACACTGAGCTTATGTTGAAAAAGTACAATATGGAAAATTGTAAGCCTGTACAGACACCTTGTCAAAACAACAAAGAAGATGTCGAGACACAGGAAGAAAAGATAAAGTTTCCATATAGAGAAGCTGTTGGAAGCCTATTATACCTGTCGACTAAAACACGCCCTGATATTGCTTACGCTGTCGGCATGGCTAGCCGACACATAGAAAACCCTGAAATTAAAAATGTAGTTGCCTTGAAAAGGATTTTTAGATACTTGGCAGGCACCTTAGGAGAGGGTGTATACTACGACAAGAGTGTAGACAAATTTAACCTGACAGCTTTCTGTGACTCGGACTACGCAGGGGACCAAAAGACTCGTCGTAGTACTTCAGGCTACGTGATAAAATTTGGAAATGGACCAATAGCGTGGTGCTCACGAAGACAGTCCATCGTCGCTTTGTCTTCAACTGAAGCTGAATTCATCTCGGCAGCAGAATGTTGTAAAGAGGCTATGTTTTTGAAATCCATGCTTCTTGATCTCAACATTAATATCCCTATGTGTTTTAAAATTGATAACCAGAGCGCGATTCAACTGATAAAAACCGGTATATTTAATAAGCGGTCGAAACACATAGACGTTAGATATCATTATATCCATGAGGTATATAACAATAAAGGATTTAACATAGAATATTGCACATCTGAAAATCAAACAGCGGACATACTAACAAAGGCTTTAGATAAAATAAAATTTACAAAACATAAGAACAGTATTCTATGTTAAATTGAAAAAAAATCTACTGAATACTTATAGTATGTTTGTTATAGTTCAAAGATTATTTAGTTGCAGAGGCAACATTGCCATTTTGAAGATTTGTAGAACATAGAGTAAAAATGAACAGAAGCGATACTGTCAAAGTTTTCTTTTTTTCTTAAGAAGTATAGTTAATTATTTGTTTAACATTGATTAGTCAATAATTTGATATTTTTGTCTGATATAAAATTAGGAGAGGGTGTTGAATAGATCCTTTGTATCAAGGTTCTCTATTGTGTTATAAAAAATAAAGTTGTGTTACTGTCATTGTCTTCTATCAAGCGAGCTAGCGATGGACTCGGAAGCATTCCAATAAAAACACGTTATCTTAAAAACAGTGTATTATTTATACTTTAAAACCCCTATGGACAATCCGGCCGTGCTCGTGAGAGAACGTCACGCCATACATTAGTAGGTACTTATGGCATAAGATAGTAAGTAGTACATTATTCATAAAAATTGGATGAAAACTCTTATTATTTAATTGTTTTCTCTATTTCTTGCCGTTTTTAAATAGTCAAACTGGAATAATGTTTAATTAATGTGAACTTCGTAAACGTTACGACAGCGAAGGACGGATTGTAAAATATTTACAAAATGGATATATAGAAAATACTTATATGAATCTTAAAGTCCTTACATATCTTTTGTAGAATTTGTAGCATTTGCAAGGCTTGTAATTTCCTGCCCCCATGTGACAGGAAAATAAAAGACACACAGGAAAACCTTAAAAGAAGGAAATATAATTTTGAAACCGCGTAAGGTCGCGCACACCAAATAACAGAGCCTCTAGTGTAAGTGTTCCACGAAAAACGTCTCGAACGATGTTTACGTAAACGTCTCAATTATTATGTCCGATTTTTAAAAGAATACTATGTGTATGAAAATAATATCACTCAAAAGTGGAGAATAAGAATGAATTGTGCCTACACTGAATCTAAAATACCAATTTGATAGAAGAAAAATACAGCTCTAATTGACTTGTAGTTCTGCAGAATATGTTTCCACTTTCGAGTAATGGGCTTTCAGAAATCGGGCTCAGAAACTGTTAAGTATATTCTCATATGATTTATGTTAGTTGATCACCTAAATAAAGTTCTGCATGGCTAATCGTTTCGGAACACACTTAAAATATGGATGTTAACCAAATTAAAATATTTTATTAAATAATCAAATATCAGTTTTAAAACCTTACCAGTAAAGTGTCCATAATATCGTTGTGAGGATTAGACTACTAATTTGTGCAACTGTGCATCGACTTATATATGAAGTGGATTAGTCGTAGAGTCGACGAGGATCTATTATCGTAATCATGCAAATTGCAAACGCTGATGCATCGAATTAGCAACAAATAAACGATAATTATAAAGCAAGCACACGCGGAATAGATGGGCTGGGAGCATAGAGGAAAAAGAAACCTAGAAGTGGTATGTGAAGGAAAGACGCGTGCCACATATAAGCGGAAAATTGCACGAATGAACGTCAAATTGAAGTTGACGGTTCGAGTAGCAGAATGATTCTGCAGGAATCAGATTTTTTCGAGTGTTCCGCTATCATCAGTTAGATTTTCTTTCACGTAACCCTAAAAAAAATACCATTCGGCAGAGTTCATTCTGCAACGCAATTATTTTAACGACATCTTACTATTATTTAGACAACTGACATTTTCAGACTGTTATCTTTTGGCTACTTCACGCTAGATGGTGTTTATAGCCGGACTTTAAGCAATATTCTGTGAGTGGAAAGTTTAAATTATAATACCGATTCAGAACTTATTACAGTTTTGTAATAGAAAAGCTTAGACCAATAATTGCCAAGATTTCAAGTTATGAGTAAACTACGGTTTTATATTTTTGACCAATGACTGAGATAAACTCTTACCAAATGGACAGCGTACCCACTCTCCGGCGATGCCTCAATCCGGTGTGATGGGGTCGCAGTGGGATGCCATATGGGTTTCACTACTTTCGCCAGGACCGCGCCAAGAAGAGGAGGGCCTGTACGCGGGGCTCGTCTTCCCTTAGATGATGAGACCGTGCGCAATGTAGGTAGGTAATGCCCCGTTACCGTTCCCGCTGGCCTCACGGGATCATTCTTTCGCTATTCCCTATTCGGTCGTATGTGAGGCGTTACGGGAGCACTCGGTGTCACCGCGATGCCCCACGACCACCCCGGGATGGGGTTACCTCTTCGCGGCACCTGTGCAATGCAGGTTTGGGAATTCCCGCCCTCCCCCGCTGGTGCCGCTTGGATTTTTTATAGAGGTTTACTCGTCGCGGCCCCCTGTCTTCAAAAAGACAAGCGGCCCACGTTCCGACCCCACGGGCCGGGTTACGTGTCGACGGCAGTGGCCGAAGTCACTCCGCTCCGCGATCGCAACCCGTAGGTCGCACCGCTCCGACGGTGAGCTTTCGCTCCCAATCCAATAAGGCTTGCCCTCACCTTTCCCTGTAGGTACTTGGCTCAGGTTCGCCTCCGTCAAAAAGGCGCACAAGGGCGCCGCCCTCACTGTGGGTCCATTTCTGGACCCGCTGGCACAGATCCCCCGCAACGAATTGCGGGTTCACCTTACCACCTCCCCCCCAGTCGGATATTAGCCAACGGTCAACTAACTTACTAAGTAAATCAATTAACCGTTGTTGCCCCGGGTCCATGGGCCTAACCGTTACCCCCCCCCCCCCCCCCCCCCCCCATGAGGCCAAAAGCCTATGTTAAGAGGGAACTATAAGGCTAGAGCTCTCTAGGAGGTTTCCGACGTCGCACCCAAGTATGCTTAACATAATTGTACTCACTTAACTTGACTTCATTGTATTCGTATTTATTTTACATCAGTACCTATTAGTTCTGACTGAATCGAACTCCATAACATGTTTACGAGATAATTTCAATCGTCATTCACACTTGAAAGGATTATGAGGAAGTTAAGCTAAGAGAGTTAGGCTGCGGTTACAATGGATAGATGTGGCGCGGGACGGAACAAGCGCAATAAATGTTTCACAGTAATTAAAGCATTGATGAGCACTGGAATAGACATTATAATATACATTGTAGGTTTGTAGGTATAATATACCAATGCGGTAAAATCGGGTTATTTTGACCAAACAAAGGGTAACTTTGGCTCGTATGAAAACCACATACAAAACTATAAACTCGTGGGCTACAATCAATGGTATGGTAATTTGCCATAATTTGAATCCAATAATAAACCCTGAATGGAGTTAATCAAATCACAAATGCCAAAGTTACCCTCGAGCTCATGTAACCCGACCTTACGGTGTCGTACATTGATGCCCAGATGCCCACGCTAAAGACAATAAGTAGGAAGGATTTAACTCATATTTTCTATACAATATAATAAAATAATAACATAATTCGTGTATTCATGAAAACAAAGATTTCATCATTGATTGTCTTTACAAAAAAAAAAGTATTAATGTTAATAGTTACAACTAAAAGTATTTAAAACAATTACATAGGGCTCTTCCTTGCTGGTCTGGGAGTAAAGAAAAAGCATAGAATCTACCAGGTGCTTCTCTTCCCGCGCAGATGGTAAAAGCCCATCGAGGGAATGGGCGATAGTCTTAGGAATCATGTTATAGGCGATGCGGCTAGCAATCCATCACTGTTTTGATTTCCCTTTCCACCTATACGCCCTTAGTCATGCTAAACGTGGCCTTAAAGTTTTGTTACCTTAGGCTCTGTCTACCCCGTAAGGAATAAAGACGTGATATAAGTATGTAATAAAAAAAACAACACAATAACAACAACAAAAATGAAATTGTAGCGAATTCGGAATAAAAAAAGGCTATAATATAATTATATATATATATATATATATGTACGTATGTATGTACATAGGTACCTGCACAAAAGTTCCAAAGATAATTCAAATGTATGGTTAGCTTTTGTCCTCAGTGTAGCCCCGCCTGAATATTAGTTTCAGACGTGCTAACACATGCGGCGTTTTCGCCTTTTCTGTCTGATTTCAGTAGTAAAGGTACGCACCGAGCGACAACCGTGAAAAAGCGCTAACGCCCGATTTTTGAAAACATAACTCGAGTGGTACGATACGAAAATAGGAAAGTCTGTTCTGTATATTACAAAACTACGACTCAAATTAAATTTTCGATAGATGACTAGATTAATTGTAGGTGTAATTGTCTTCTAAGCTACTCGTATTTCAAATTCAGCATAATTTTTCACCCTTTCACATTTACGTGCTTTCGGGAATCGGGCCTAGGTCGTCCAGCCTTGCAATAGGTCTCCTGCGCTACGCCGATCGCATCTGGGTTCAGTCTAGCCTTTGGGTTTGACGGGAGCGGTGGGTATGAGCTTTGAGTCATACAAATACTTAGTTCAGCTCATAGTGTCTAAAATTATGTTAAATGTATAGAAAATAATTGACATGGCTTTAGGAGAAGCAAAAATTATTCATTTAAATCAGTGAACTTATAATTTTTTTTTGATTAATTTTTTCAATCGTATCGTAATAATTAAAGTTTGAAGTGTATAAATTGTGTTGGGTGGTAGTAATTATAGTGAGCGTTTAAAATATTCGGACGCTTTAGTACCTACTTTATCAATTTAATTACTTGGTAATTTCACTATAGTGACTCTATTAGTAACATTAAAGTGACAAAAAATAAAATATAAATATAGTGAGGAGTGCTTTGATAGTGGATTTGTCTTAATTAAAACTTACGGCATCAGCTGAGCGGCTGGTGTCGGTGTCGATGTAGTGAGTGCGTTATAAGCTTTATTGGTTCCTGGCCTACGTAATTGAGGTAAGCGAAGTGTTTTTATTGTTTCATTGCTCAATAAATATAACAAAAGGTAACAAATTTAACAAAAAAAATTGTCATAAGCAACGCAAAGACGCTTTTAAAAATACCAATGAAAGACAAAGGTAAAAACAAACAGAAAATAAACTACTGGGTGTGACTCGGATTTTCGTGCAAAAATTTAAAACCAGAAAATAAAAATTGGTCCTTCTTAATATTTCTACGAAAAAAAAAATTTTTTGCGTATTAGTACCTATATCCGTTCACTGGTATCAGTAATTTAATGATTTTTGAACTCTTGCAAGAGGTCCATGAAATTATGAACCTGAGTTGTGAGATTTGAATTCTTGCAAAATTTCATAATTTTATGTCAGATTTTGATTACTACGGTTTTTGTAAAATACGTCTTCAAAAAATTAGTGTCTTTTGAGCGGGTAATCTTAATTAAAAACTATTTTTTTACCGTTCGTAGAAACCATATTAAAACAGTATAATACACAAGAAATTAATGTGATAGAACAATCAGAAAAAATAGTTTTACTTATTAGATTATTAGACTAGGCTGTATGGGCTTAGATCCTTTTACCTTTCTTATTTAGAAGAAAAAGAATAAAAAACTGATTTACTATTAGACTGTTTTTCTTTCATCCACCATTTTTCTCGCTGTAGTGAGGTGAAAAATTGTGTGTTTCGCTCGGCAGCAAAGTTGTTTAGTATCTCGTGCCTTGAAACCCTCGCGACGCTCAGGATTCTTCTTTTGAACCACTCGCTTCGCTCGTGGTTCAATCATAGAATCCTTCGCTTGCTCGGGTTTCAATTCAGGCACTCGCGCCAAACAAACACTTTGCAGCCTTGCATAACAAATAACTATTTCTGTCCACTATTTCCTACGCAATTTTTAATTCATGGAAATTTTGTAAAATTTATTCTTAGGTGCATACCTACCTCTTATTCCAAAAGCTAGACATTTTAGAGTAGGTACTTGTGCAGCGTAAAAAAAAGTGATTTGAATGTGATGCTTTTACCTGAACACAAAAATACAGGACTGGCTGTAGGGTCGTGCGGTTTATCCGACCCTTTATTTCTATCGAACAGTAGCTGTTGCCCGCGACTTTTAAACAAAGCCTACCCAAGTAACAAATCAAAACCGGGCTAAATCTCATATGCCTTAAAAATGCTTAAAGTTGGTTTTCAGTAATTAAGTCTGTATTCATTAAATCTAGTTAGTATTTAATTCGAAATTGACTTCAAATAAGACGACTTAAGATTATTTTCTCTTTATCTATGACCCATCCGATTTAATACAGTCTTAAATATGTCTAGTCAAAAACTAATTTAAGGATAGTTGTACTTTTCTAATATTTATTGAAGATTAACTTAAAATTAACTTGAATTTGATTGAATTAATCATACATACATACATAAATCACGTCTTTATCCCTTACGGGGTAGACAGAGCCTAACGTAACAAGACCTAAAGGCCACATTTAACATGATGGTGTGCGTATAGGTGGAAAGGGGACTCAAAATAGTGATTGGTTGTCAACCATATCGCCTAAAACATGAATCCTAAGATTTTCGCCCATTCCCTCGATGGGTTCTTACCATCTGCGTGGGAAGAGAAGCAACTGGTACGTTCTATGTTTTTTCTTTGTTCCCGGACCAGCTTGGAATTAATTAATAAATCAAGACGAACTGAATGCAATGTTGAATAAAAAGGGCTCAAAGCTTTCTTTGAATAAAGTGCAAACTAAAGACTCAAAAGATCATTTTTTTAAAATAAACTTAATTAAAATGTTCTTTTACTAATAATTGTCCAGTGTTATTGGAATTTAAATGATGTTTTATGCAAAACACAAGTCCTTTTGCGTCGAGTTCAGATCTAAGTACATAAATCACGTCAATGATTTAAAAACAAAAATAGGAGTAATTGTGCAAGCGTAGGAAAATTGTGAAATAATTTTCGAATCTCTGCGGCCGACCGACGACCGATTTTTGAAAACATAGTTAAATGTGAGAAGGCCAATCGAAAGTGGTGAAAAATTGCTTAATTTGAAATTCAACTACATTCAAAGAAAATGACAGCTCTAATTAATCTATTCTACAATTCTGCAATTGTAATACTAATTAATCCACTCAAAAATTCCACCGACTCCAGTTTCAGTGTTTCCTTAAATCCAATATTTTCATTTCAAATACTCTCTTCATTTCAAAGAAACATAATTTAAAGAAAATTTGTTCAGTGAATTTGACTTCGTAGATTGGCTTCGGGTGACCAGAGGGCTGGTTTTTTTTTAGCACAAAGGGTAACCATTGCCATACAACGCGGCAATGCTGCCAGCCTTCTGGGCACTATGCCACCGGGCAGTGATTTAGGGCAACTTTTTAATTTAATTATAGTTTTATGACAATTTGTTTTATAATTAGTAGTAGTTTTAGTATCTGCATGTATTACATATTATAGTTTATAAGCGTTTTGTAACTAACTTCGTAGAATCGTTTTTTCAAAAGATGACAATAGATTTATTATTCACATATATAATGATTTCTAAG
The DNA here is from genome assembly GCA_949127965.1 of Pandemis corylana. Classification (NCBI taxonomy): domain Eukaryota; kingdom Metazoa; phylum Arthropoda; class Insecta; order Lepidoptera; family Tortricidae; genus Pandemis; species Pandemis corylana. The sequence continues at coordinate 27,390,591 of OX421850.1, forward strand.
ATGAAGGTATTATTGTAAAAAAAACTTGACTATTGTGAATATAAAATAACACTTAGAAAAAGTAGGCTAGGTTAAGAAGTTAGTACAACGACCACAACAAAAACGAAATGCTACCAGAAAAGTAGGTTAGTTTAGGTTAGAACTGCGACCCCAACAAAACAAATTCTACCAAAAACGCATGGCTATGTTACCTGTATATCATCTGGCTGAAACGAAAGTAGCAACCTTGTATATGAAATGATTTTCATTGTCATAATGTAAAAGTCAAATTAATAGTTTCGAATTAATAATATTTGATTTGTCATTCTACCATATAATATTTAAATAAAAATAATATTGGTCTTAAAAATCAATGAATTGAGATTATATGAAATGAGTTTTTCATTAATTGATCATTCTATGAAATGAGAATATGAGAAACAATTTCTGTGGAACAAAGTTTAAAAACATCGTCTACAATATACAGTGTACAACCCATCTCTAGTGTATACCTTCGTCACCCATTTGCTATTGAAATTAGGTACACACAGCAAAGCGAATCGGTGAGCACCCTAGTTATCCACGTGTGTCATTCTATACACACATCCGCACTTATCCGCTGCCTTATTACGCACACAACAAAATGCCCTATCTGTGCTAATTGTGTTTTCTGACTACCTTCACGCATAGTTATTCAAACCTGCTGGTATTTTGTTCAATGGAAGCATAATTTTGCCACCAGTATTATAAGCGTGGTGGCTCAGGTGTATTGACCTAGAGTTATGAAACCTAAAGAACCGGGTTCGAATCCTGCACAAGTGTATCTTTTTTCGTTTCAATTTTAAATTACTAATCTCAAAATAAACTCGAAAAAAAGGACGTAAAAGAATAAAACAATAAAATGCAATTATTGGTTCAAATTGTTTATTGCAACTTTTAATTTTTATTGTATTAGCCTCTATTTGTGTTATTATTATTATTACCAAAGGTAATTAAATTTGCTAAATAAAACTGCACACTTTTCCTTATAGAATAATATTCATAAAATAACACACACTTTAGAGGCCAGTATGATTTTATGTTTACTAAAAAGTCTTATGTCACTAACATAATAATTATCTTGCAAATTGAATACACAACCATAATAGGGCTATTTTTAAGATGACACATAATTAATATCTTAAATTCTGGTTTATTAGGTTTAAGTCTGATAAAGATGAACGAAACGTTATTTTTGCGGACGTGTAAGTCAGTGGTGAAATGAATAGACATGTTAAATGACAGCCATTAACAATAACATCATTTCACACTGGGTTATAATCTCCACTTTGAAGCGACTAAGCTACCTATCTCGATTTGGTTTGGATTTGGACACCAGGGCCCATCGATGACATCCAACCCCATAGCCTAAAGTAACACTGCCACTCGTTCTGCACTGTAAAACATTACTGTGTTTATATATTTAATTAAGTTAATATATTTCGTCTTCATCACTAAAAATCACTACATTTGACTTTGATTGATGTAATAATCAAAGTCAAGATATTCACGAGCAAAGGTTTCTTCTATGCTGGTCCGTTAAAGCATGTTTTTTGCTGGTCTACGGCAATGCAATCCTGCAGCATGCAGATGGTTTCGCACAGGTTGCAACGTAGCATTGTGTCTTGTTGCTGTGAAATGGGTCACTAGCGGGTGTGAGGCTTCAGGTTTAGGCCCAGAACGAATATTTTTATAGTGTCCGAAGTCTGCGTAAGGTTCAATCCATAATGGCACAGTCTTCCGCTGCAAAATAAATGAAGTTTAAATAAAAACATTTTTCGTCAAAGAAAGTTGTTTAAAACATTACCGATAAAATAATAAGTCATTGTTTTTAACACCGTTTGTCTACTTACCCATATCAAAAAACGCCTAGCGATTCCTTATATAAATAGTTATATTGTTTTGCTCTTTTCAACAAAGATAAATGAAAATCCATGTTTTGCAAATCACAAGGTATTCGAAAGGCAAAATTAAACAGTTCGTAAGTATAACACACGGTTCATCCCGCGGCTAATAATGGCTGCCAGCGGTGACAGTTGTTTGTTCACAAAATCATATTATTAGAAATTTGAGGGTAGAAAACACTTTATATTGTTTAAGACGATAACGACCAAAATAGCCATCAGCTAGCAACTTTTAAACTCCAGTAAAAAGAGTCATACCTATTAATAATTATATTAAAAGAAAACACAATGCGTTTGCGTTTTTAACATATTATAATAAGAGTAAAATTAAACATACAACAGACTGCAACCACCATAAAATTAAATAGTTACGGAAAAAAATAAAATTATAATTTCAACCTTATTACAAAGCTCATAAAACAGCTATTTACACAAATTGCAATACAGTAGTCGCAGATTGAACATAATTCATAAATTCACCATGTAACTTGCGTTCCTCGGTGGCCTAGCGGTCAAAGACAGGTCGAAGATTTGACTTCTGCTTTAGTGAACCGGGTTCGTATCCGAAGAAAACGGAATATAAACTAGCAATAATAAAATGTCATTTTTGGATGTTATTTCAATGGCCATGCTGGTTGTGAGGAATATTGCTTTGGAATTGGAATCTCAGACTTGTTGAGAAATAATAATATAACATCGTCGCATCAGTGAGATGGTAACTACTCTTTGCTAGTAATAATAGTTCAATGCGTGGGATTGCATAAATTTGAAGATTCAAGGTCGAAGGAAGCTTCGATTCGGTTCTCTCGCTTACACTGGGGATGACAATATCCAATGTAAGATTAGGTAAAATATTTTTAGGACAGTCTAAATAAAAAAAATACTTTTACATTATTTTTGTAGAAGTAACTGAAACCGGAGATATTGCATTTTCAGCCTTTGAGTGTGACACGATACCGGGGGGGATTATTTTCATTTAATTTGTAATTATTTTTTACTTAATTTATTATAAACTAACTTAAATAGTTGTAACTTTCTTCATTGTTATTTTATAGTTAGTTCTTGTTTATTCAATAAACAGGTAATTTACAGCGACATTGCTCATTCATCTTGTTGCTAAAAAATCTGTACTTAGGGGGTAGATTTTATGATCGAACTCACTCACACATTCACATGTCATAGATTCTACTTAACGTTCATGTCGATACTCAACACGCATAGACGTGTGCGTGGCTGTGCTAACCGCATTATTTTGCTGTGTGTACTTACCTAATTAGGCATTCCAAGTAAAATTAATATCTCATCAAAAATATAAACGTGCAGAAAAACATATGAGCCACATTCAACATTAAGAACTCCGGCGACAAAAGAATTTTTATTTCTATGAATCCCGAGTTCCGAGTAAAATATCCTGCATTCATATCACTTGGGATGTACGAGTAAGTACCTATTTAAATACCAGGATTCAACTTGTACTATCTTTTGTATTCTAAAATTATTAACTTGTTATTCTAGTCATTTTGTACCACAAAACTTTGACTTAAGTAAATCAATAGGATGTCTTGAAGATAATATTATGGCCTTCTATAATACCACTGTCTTAAATATGGTTTAAGTGTAACCTGAAAGAAGTATGAAGTCGACCTTTACTTACACTGAAAAGCTGTGCCAACTTTTACTAAACTCTGCCCACGAGGCTTTCTACTTCCATCTTTAAGAAAAAAAATTACTTATCCAGGACAGTGACAAAAAATCGCTGTATTGACTCTAAGATATCTATGATTCAAAGTTTAGAGAAGCCATTGCTATTGGGTATTTACGTCGCCCCGGGCCGTAAGTAGCAATTTACCGCCCGCTGCGCAAGTGTAATTTTTCACTTCCTGGCCAGGGGAAGACGTAAAATTTTGTGCATACCTCGGGCGGTGATAAAGAAAGCCTCAGGTCGCATGTTTATCAACCTCGCCTCTTGTTTGCATTTTTACTGCGGATTTAAACTCTTTTTATTTAATTTTCAATACGAACAGATAATGTTGTGACGTGTAACAGATTGCCATTGTCAATGATATTAATCATTATCACCAGTTTCCAGCCAGTAGTATGAAGAAAGCTTAATTAATTAATACGTTAACATTTTAAATAAACGTAATGTGACCAAAAGTTATGACAAATTATAAAATTTTACAAAATTTAATTTTGAAAAATTTAAGCCAACAGATTCAAAAAGTATTAAGTATGTGCAAGTATTTATACCAAGGGTTTACAGTTTAAAAAAGTTATTTCTGTTCACGAATTAGAAAACACCTGTACTGTGTGGTACTCAGGGATAATGTAGCATTTTAATGGTGAAAGAATTTTATAAACCGGTTGTAGTTTTTGAGTATGTTCGTTACAAACAAAAATCCTAACATTTTCTCTTCATAGTCATGTAAGCTTATCTATCATGCGTCTAAAGTCTTTTATTAGTATTTAAGTTGACTTGGGATCGGTTATTCGCGCCAAAACATCACCAGTTTTGTGGTTGGTGAGGATAAACTGGTCCACGAGTAACTGACTCCAGTTCTGCACAGCATTCTTATTCCAAGCCTCGAGTCGAATACATTAGTAAGTGGTAATACTGTTCATTTGTATAATCAACTTTGTGGAAATATACTTTCGATTATAAAGCTAAAAGCTGTTTGATTTGCTACAATCGACAAAATTCTGGAAGACTGTTCAATCATTAGTAGGGTCATTGTACACTATATTGTAGACGATATTTTTATAGAGTTTTGTTCCACCAAAATTGTTTTTCATTTTCTCATTTCATAGAACGATCAGTTCATGAAAAACTCATTTCATATAATCCCAATTCATTGATTTTAAAGACCAATATTTTATTTATTTAAATACTTACGTGGTAGGATTGTAACGGATCAGGCTTGAGTAAGCATGAACTCGCAAGATCATGAATATATTTCATACATTGAGAGATAGTATTATTTAAGAATATTAATTATAATGCCATCTTACGGAAAGTCGTGAACAACTAGAAGTACTTAGGCTGGCTAATTTTATGATGGGTAATGAAACAAAATAGTCATAGTTTTCTATAGTTTAAATTTTTGCCATCAGATGACGCTAGTAACATTATTTCAGGTATTTTAATTAAATTTAGGTTAATTATTGGATAATGAGGTGTAGGAATGATATAAATATTTTACTAAGTATGTAGTAATAGTTTCAGGAATTTTCAGCGGGTAAAATTGATTAAAAAGTAGAGAGACAATGTATGTACCGGGAATATGGTTTTTACCAGAGAAAATCTCAAAATGCAAGGAAAATGCTTATTGGAATAAGATGTATGATTTATTAGTTTTGTAGTGTCCAAGTTTCACTAACTTTGGTGTAGTAGATAAGTCATAATGTAATTACAAAGTTTTCGGGGTTTGCTTATGTCAAAATTATGAGAAAAGTACAAGTTTATTATTATTATAAGACGAATGATTAAAATGCAAGGAATTAGGTTATATGACAAGAAACTCTATGTTATAAGGGTCTGTTTGTCTAAGTTTCATCAGATTCTGGTTAGTAGTTCAGTAGAAAAGAGTTATTAAAAATGGCTTGGGAAAATTAGTTGCATACAAAATGGCGATGAAAATTTTATTGAGGGAAATATAAGCTTTTTAAATACGTATATATAAATTAAAAGAAAGTTATCGCTTAGAGCTAAATTTAGAGATATGTTTGGATATATTCTTTTCACGCCACTGCTCGGAAATGTGGCAAAAGATGGTCAGTAATGGGGCCCCAAAACAAAGAATAGTTGTAGGTTGAATGAACAGGCCAACTATGAATTCAAACAGGCCAACAATAACATTGTTGGACAGTTTCAAAGACCAAAGTCGTCCAATCACATCGGCATGCTGATCCCTGATTCCACCAATCAGAACACAATTTGTGATGCTATTATACAAAATCGACCAATCAGAACACGTCGTGTGCTGCATATTAAATTTTTTCAAGGTCTATCCCATCAGGGAGAGGCAAAGGAAACTAGGTCCACACAGCCACGTCTGACGTAAATTGTTTTGTCTTTAATGTTTAAGTCCTGTCTTAAAGTCAGAGTCGTCAGTCCGTCCTTGTCACGTCATATTAAAACTAAAAGCGATTATGGGTGTGTTTAATAAGCACTTCGAAGCGCTTTGCTTAATAAAATAACATAACAAAAAAAAGCCTTTGCGTGACTGGCCACTAGAGCGCTCTCGTTTTTTTTTTAAAGTAAAATATGGCGGGAGAGTGAAACTTTACTGTTGTATTTACGCTCATGTTTTTTATTTCCTCGCAGTAGTCGTGAAAAGCAGTATGTAATGTCTCGGCCAAAAGTGCAATAGATGGACTCGCCTCTCTTCGAGGGCCTCACCTGCGGCTCGGCCCTCGAACTCACTCGTCCATCTATTGCTCACTTTCCAGCCTCTACAACAATGTACTATAGAAATAGTAAATAAGCTATCTAAGAATTAAGTAAAATTAAAAGTTATAAAATTGTATATTGTTACTGTAGCAATCGTGACGGATATGGACAATGTGGAAGTTATAGCCAGTATCGGCGAAACGGCTGATGAGGATGGTATCGCCGGTGTATCACCCTCTATATAAGGAGAGGCAATACGTGAATATGGGGCTTTTGTTTACGTCAGCGGATTCGAGAAGTTCTCCCTAAGATTATTTAATTTTGGGTTCGTTACTTGTGGAAATTGATGTGTAATTTTCCGGCTTAGTGTATTCTAATGTTTATAATGCTAGTATATTCTTTGTTTGAGAATTGATGCTTTGATTTATCTGGAATTGAATAATGAGAACTGTATCGAGTTTCAGCTAGTGAAAGCTGATATTTGGGGATTGATACCCGGGTTACCTCAACGGTGTCAACTAACAGGGTAGCTTTCTTCAAATACGTTATTATTAAGAAAATAACCACTTAAGAGACACAGAAGAGACAGACCAATTTCTCCCAGAATTGTGTAGTTTGTTATGCCTACTGGTGTTTCAAATTCAACATCGTTCTGTCACCTTATTTATCTATTTATTTATTCACTCGTCTTATTCGTCACAGCGATACTTGACAAACCCAGTCCAAACCGTCTTTATCGCTGAGCACACGGGTCTTATGGATAGATCTTGGAGACTGACCCTCTCATTTAGGGGTAATTTAGTCCAGGACTCATTCATTGCATTATGAATGGGATCGCGAGTAATTTAAATAAGAAAACCGGGTTTTTCTAGCTTGCTGATACGTGCAGTTTAGTTGGTAAAGCAGCTAGGTTTAATAGGATTGATCAAACTTCAATATAGTTCAGTGATAGATATTGGGGTACCTAGAATCTAAATGAATATAAATTAAATATTAAACTGAAGAGAAATATTTCATAAAGTATTCCATTTTAATTCAAAATAATTAAAACTAAAGCAGTTAAGAAAATTAATGAACAAGAAAGTTCAGAATGAAATTTAAGGGGGTTTTCTGAGTAAATAATGCTCGTCATCTATCCTAAAAGAAGGGATAAATGAAGGAAATACCAACCTTTTGTATCATTCATTAATATGTTAAATAAAATTATATTTCGTCATGTTATAACTACCTTTTTCTTGATACCAGAATCTTGGCTCTTAAATAGAGAGCTCGAAAGTTTATTTCTTAAAGATTGAAGTAATTTGTATTCATGAAATTTTATATTAAATAATAAATATAAATTAATTCTGAAAACGTAATAAGTAAATGAAATTAGTAGTCTTAGAAGTTGACTAAAAGTAGTGAAAGTAAAGCTTTGTATTTGTACCAAAGATCTTTTAACAGCATCAAAGTTAATGCTTAATTTTCTAACTATATGCAGCCTCAAGGGGATGTTTATAGTTATAGGGTGGCGTAAGTAGAATCCGAAGGGGAAGTTGGTAGCGGATTCACCCCATTTTGGGGGTTATCATATCAGAAGTACATTTATAAATTTACTTAGAAACTTTAACTTGTTTTCGGATCCATTTTTATCATTATTTCCTTTAGAATTTATTTTATAATTAATTTGCTAATTTTTTACATTATTTTTTTAAGTAATTATTGATAGGGTAGACATTAGATATTAGTTAGGAATCCATTCTTATTTTCCATGCAAAGTATCTCGGGTTACTACAATATTCACAGTGTTGGTCCAACAGTTTTAGACGAATCACGCAGCCATTTTTATTATCTATTAGATAGGTAGAGTTGTTAAGAGGTAGGTTAGTTATAAGTTAGTCCTTAGTTAGTTAGTTAGCGTATGGGGGGAGACCGTTACAGGATGACAAATCAAATATTGTTAATTCTTATATTATTTATTTAATATAGTAGTCATTACAATGAAAATCAATTCATTTACGTGGTTGCTACTTTTATTTCAGCTAGATAGTTTACGGGTAACACAACACAGCCCTGCGTTTCTGGCACAATTTGGTTTTTGTTGAGGTCACAGTTCTAACCTTTTTTTTTTTTTTTTTTGATTCGATGAGAAAATGCAAATTACGCACGGTCCCCGCGCCTTGGGGAACGTCCCCCCCGCACACTTAGGGGGACGACGCGGGGGGTGTAGGGGACTCTCCCCCCTAGCCGGCACTAGGGGGGCCTACCCCTTAAAAACTCACCGGTATTCCCTCTCGGCCATTTGGGGGGGCGCCGTGGGAGCATAAAAGTGTCACCACGCACGCCCCACCGGCCGCCCCAGCGCAAGCGCCAGGGTTCCCGCACCAAGAGAGGGGGGCCGGGGATACTTGCCCCCCCCCCGACTCGTGGGCCTCGACAGGCTGGCAGGGGATCCCCATCCCCCGCCAGCAGGCACCACTACGGAGGGCAGCGGCGACTGCCGCCTGCTCCTCCGATCCGACACCCGTCGGATCCTCGTTGTGGGGGGCGGGGATAGCTCGCCTCACTGAGGCCAGGAAAAGACCGAAGGACATCAATCCTTCGGCCACCCGGGGAACTCAGTCCCCAGGATACTTTTCCTCCAGGAGGCCCCCGGAGCTACCCCACCCCTCACGCGCCCACGCGCCCTTCCCTGAGGGAACTCGTGTCCGAGCGAACGGGTACGCCGACGCTCAGTCCCCTCTCGACACTCCACCGCCAACCCCGCAAAGTACGATGGCCCTCAGAGCCACCGTACTCCCGACAGCCATCATGGCTGCCCTCCACGCCACAGGGGAGCAACCAACGCGCCGAAGCGCTGCCACTTCCATGTCTCCTCTGCTGGATCAGAGGAGTACTGGAAGTAGCCCACCACCCGGTACCTCTTGGCACCGCCGCAGGCCGAACACGTGGCATGCGACGGTGAGCCCCCCCCCACCACTGCAAGGTGGGTACACGTCGGGGGGGACAGTTCTAACCTAACCTGACCTACTTTTCTGATAGCATTTCGTTTTAGTTGCGGTCGTTGGAGGTACTAACTTAACCTAACGTGTACTTTTTCTAACTATTATTTTTTATTCACAATAGTCAATTATATTTTGAAAATAATAAGAATGTGAATCTACCATTTGTCATGTTTTGAAAAAACTATTCTACGGAGTGAAATTAATTGAAAAAAATGTCTCTTAAATATGTTTAATTGAAACGAAGAGTATTTGAGATGAAAAATTTCATCTAACATTTTACTTGCCCCAAGAACATTTTGAAAATACTTAAAATAATTAAAATCCGTCTGGCTCATTTTTTTAGCAGTCGTGTTCATAAAGTTAAGTACCTACATAATTATCTATTTTCTAAGGTGCACCTTATTAACTGTTTTGTTTAAATCCCTAAATACGAAAATGACAACAGACTGATTTATTTATATCAGTAGCTACTCACTAAAACCAAGTTACGAGTAGGAGCGATTGATTTAACATTTCATATGGTTAGCTTTAAAATGCTTACTGGCTAAACAAGTCCAGTGCATCGCCAAAGCTCTTATTTCGAAGGTCAATTCAGTGCCTGAAGCGCCGCGCACTTGTAGGGTGTCTATGTAGTGTATGTTGATGACATTGTAATGTGTGAAGTGGGCGGCACAAGCGGGCTGCGTCGGGCGCCGCCTTTATCTCTTGCAGATACCAGTCGGCGCTATGAGCGCACGCCGGGCACTGCATTAGCTGCCAGCACGGTGCTCTTAGCCTTGGTCTCGGTTTAGACCACTGTGGCAGACCACGACCGGGCTGCTAGCGCCGCCCGCCACCATGCCTACCCGCACCAACAAGTTTCTGATCACCACTGGAATTATCACTTTGGTAAGCACATACTCTATTTTTTATCACTGACATTTAGTTCTTGCGGTCTGCTACGCGACTAACACCCATATTCATAAAACTTAAAACTTATTATAAAAATGTTTACTTAGTATTGATGAATGAAATTTTTAGTTAACAAAAGCTTAACAATCCTTTATGAATAGGGGGGTAACAGACCTTTCAAAAAAATCAGGCACCTATGGTTTTTCAGCTATATATAAATCTTAGAAAGTAAGTTTTTATGCACATAAATAAAATACAAAAACGTTTCTTTTGCAAGGGGGTGTATTAAAAAAATGGGTCTTTAATTTTGTTTTACAATTGTAGTAGTAACATGTATTTTGAATTTTCTCAATCAAAATAAGTTGTATTTTTAACGACTCATCATTTATTTTGTAACTTTTATCGAATAACAGCCAGCGAAATGTGTACTAAACAGATGTCTAAATGTTCGTGAAATGCTATATGTACTTAGTTCAACTTTGTATAGCTGCAAAATAGTTTGTTACATTTATTTTTACCCCCGACGCAAAAAGAGGGGAGTTATAAGTTTGACGTCGATGTTTATGTGTGTGTGTGTGTGTCTGTCTTTCTGTCTGTGGCATCATAGCTCTCAAGCCGATGGACAAATTTCGATGCGGTTTTTTTCATTCGCAGTTTCCTTGCAGTGGTTCTTAGCCATATTTTGTAAAAATCGGTCCTGCAGTTTGAAGAATATCAGCTCTTTTCCAAAGTGATATAAGGCATTTTTGGCAAAAAAAAGAATTATTTTTTTAATTTACGGTTTGATTACTCGATTAATACGTGGAGCATTTTAAACTTTTAAAATTTAATTGTTATAATAATAATAGAAACTATATTACAGGTTCTATTTTTCTAACATGGTCTTTGCTTTAATATAAGTTATAAGCAATAAAGTGTCATTGTTTGGGGTTGTTTTAGATGTTGTATTTGCATCTCATGCCTTTGATATATATTCTAAAGTATGTTTATTTACCAACACATTGGTTGAAAACTAATGTTTAAGTAATATAAAGAGATTTTAAATAATTGTAATTAATATTTGCATTAAACTTTGTTACCTGTGTTAAACAATTATTCCTGTAGATTGTTTAAAGCTGTTGCATACCTTTAATTATTTCCTTTGTGCAAGGCTGAAGCTGCGGGACGCGAAATTACTTTATCATCGCAGTTTTACTATACATAGATATCATAATTAATTAAATGAATAGTCCTTCTGTCGTTTTATAATAACATCGTCTCAACGAGCGCAAAAACGCTATAACAAGTTGCACAATATCCAGTACAGGACTTTCATAACAGCATCGGCATCGGCACCATCATTAACATCTAAAAATTAAAAAAATATATCGGTAATTAAGTAACGCACATCGCTCTTTATAAGATCTTTACTGAAAAAAATATAAAAATAATATTTAATACAAAAAAATAATATATTACGAGCTAACAATCAGAATAAATAAATAAGCACTTAACTTTAACATTCATTTATTTCTTTGTTTACGTGACGTACCGGAACTAGTAACCGATTGTTGTCCATTTACACACTTATTATACAGTTCTGTAACATTTTATTAACATTTATATCAACTTTAGTAAAAAACCATTTACGAATCTAAGTCTTCACAACATGCCTGCATCCTCTTAAGCACATTTATAGCCAACTTACTTAAAACTCGTTTTCAACCTCCTTTCCTTGTGAAAATAACCTTTTGTACCTCACGCTTGGTATAACCGACCCTATTAATTAACTCGATTTAATTTTGGTCTAGCGACACTATTACATTTCTTATTTTCTATCACTACCTATAGAAAATTTTGTTACTTCTAAACGACGCTTGTAACATCTTACTGTTAGAGAGGTTTTAAATATTCCGATTCAGTTTAGGTTCGCTCGCTGTCAGAGCCATACTAAAATGACAGCTAAAACCTGAACTGAGTCAGAATTGAATCGCATTAAAACGTCATGGTAAGGCCCCCAGTACTTGAACTAAATACCTACTCTAATAAAATTTACGGTCAATTAATATCTTATGGGAATAGAGTAATCTTTAGAATTTTTTCTTCGATAGATTGTATCAATTTATCAGTTTGGAGAGTTTCTTGTCACTGATAACATGCTTTGTTGCGAATAACTAGCTGAGGCTACGTAGACGTGGGAGCGATGCGTTATCACCCAGACTCGCTAGTAAGACTAGGTACAAACAGAATCACAAGAAATGAAAATGGAATCAGTTTTATTATAGACATTTGATGTAGAACCAGTAGGCCGAGACAAGGCTGAAAATTTAGACAACTGTCGGGGCGTGTCAAAAAAAGAAGCTCGTCTTCTTTGGATTAAGAATATTACTAGACTCCCTCAGCCTCTCAGTTTTTTCAAAAAATGGTCTCGTCTATCTATCTCGCACAGATATCGCTCTTTCACTTGCGTAACCGATCTTTTACTGTATTCTATGTGTATGAAAATGCCGATTTAACCATGCGAGTTCCTTGATTCCTTATTTCAGGGTTGGACCTCCCTGTGTTTGAACATCAACTAAGTTTTATCGCCAGCACTTTGAATTTCGACTCGATAGCATTTGTTTTTGCCTATAAATAAGTAATAAGTATTGGTTGGACAGTATAAATATACAGGTTGATTTGGGAGACGTGAGCAGAACCAACCCTACCAGATTCAGTTAATTATAGGTTACTGTTTCATACTAGTAGGTATTAACGGAGTTTTTTTTGTTGAAAACAATAAGTTTTCAATTATTTATCCAGTGCATGGTCAATCTACTTAGATAATATAATGGTAAACGATCCATTATCATTTACTGTGTGTGTGTGGTTGATCCTGCTCAAATCTCCCAAATCACCTGTATAAATGAAAATTTACCTCGATTTTTTTTCTAGAAGTAGTCTTCAAGGCTTTCTATTACAAGTGAAAAACAAAGAAAGGATCGTTTAACCAAATAAAACTACCCCTACTTCAACCATGTTTACTTTGAATGGCTAAGTATTTGGCCCTCTTTAATTCAGTCTGCCAGAACTATAAGTCTGAGTAACGGTGTACATAGGTAATCTTTAGTCTAAGTATATACCTATACCTACATTTTTTTATATATAAATAAATGTTTGTTCACATCAACGTGAGAAATTAAAAAGTAGTTATTCAATATTTCTCCGCTACAGGTATAATTTATGAAATTGAAATTGTATTTAACATGTAATAAAATTAAACATGGAAACATGAGTAGCACCAGTAACAATGACACAATTTTACAATAGGAACTCAGCATCACAAATATTTTGAACAACGATAATAAATCAGCCCACTGGTGGTTTAGTGTTTGAAGAACACAGGGATAAGTTCAATAGGTTTCCTAAAGCTGGAGTTAGCGTTAAGCAGTAAATTTTAGACATTATGGTTGAAATTTTGGTATTTATCAGCGTTATCCCAATCCGTTCGTTGGAATATCGGGATAAAAAGATTAGTAGTTACTTAAATTGAACATTCTAATACAAATTTACTGACGCAATTTTGGATTCAAAATTAAGTCACCCCTTTGATACCGAACACTTTTAATATCTTTACATGTAAAATGCTTAGTCCTGAATGATTGAGTAACGGATCAACGCACAGCCTAAAACTCTGATAGTAAAGACCTGAAACTTGGAGGGTGTGTTCTTTATGTGACGTGGGACGTGAATGAGTAAGGGTTTCCGAAATCCTATCTCCAAGGGGGTGAAAAAAGGGGCAAAGTTTGTATGGGGTGGTTCCTTGGTCCGATCTACTTCATTTTTTTTTTAATTCATATCCTAACAGGGTTTGAAAGGGGTAGAAAGTTGTTTTGGGGGTGATTTGCTTCGAAGTTGATATCAATACTACTAGGCCAGGGTCGATACCTTTGAAAATGATAAAAAGTAAAATAAAATTATAGTAGGATGAAACCCATTAGAAAAGGTAGAGAATATTACAAAAATGAAAGGAAAAATAAATTACGGTCGATCTGAGGTTGGGAAGGGGGGGGTGAGTTTTTAAGGGTGAAAAACGGTTTATCTCGATTTCCGGCAAAACTACAAGTCTTATGAAAAAAAGTTAAATGGCAATGTTGTAGGTAATAAAAAGATCTACAACTTTTGCTTTTACACTTTTTTCACATAACCTCAAAATTTATGTGAAAAATTCAAATAACCAAGTTTTTGGTTTTTTATTTTTACCTTTTGCAAAAATGATTATTTTTTCACGAAACTTGGTGAAAACTTACCTTTTTATGTCCCGAACATACAGTAATTTTTTTGATTTAAAAAATTCATTTTTTCACCTTGTTTTGACTTAATATCGAAAAACCACCCTAATTTTCAATCGAAAATTCTCACGTCAAAATATCTGTTTTTTTTGAAAATTCGGTGGCCTTTTTGTTAGTTGAAATCTCTACTTTCTGATGGTATAAAAAAATATATACATTACAATGGTAATTTTTGTCAGAAAATGCAAATAAAGGAAAAAAACATTATGTTCAATTTTGAGCTATTTATTAAAATTTACACCTTAATTACTCGTTAAACATAAAATTACATGTTACATTGATAAACAAAAAAATTACGAATCCATAAAACATAAAGATTGGAAAAAACATGCGAAAATAATTGTTCTAAATATTAAAAAAATAGGATTTAAATCCTTTTGATTTAAATTACATTTATTGTGATACAGTCATGTTTGAAAACTCAATCCGATTTAATTCAAAAAAGGTTGAACTCGAATAAAAGCCACATACAAGTCAAATACTCTTTAAAATTGGGATGTCTCGAAAGTCACCGTATATATATTAGTACTGCCATAGTATGTACCGCATTTAGAAGGTTTCTAAGAGAGATCATGCGATTTTTAGAAATTCACTCAGGATAGGAAATAAATGGGGTTTATAAGTCCGCTGCAAAGGCGCCCTATCTCCGTAACTATAATAACTAGTCTTGAAATTGGACACACAAGTAAGGAACCATAACTGCTAAAAATTAATTTCAGGACTTTCCGGAATTCCCGCGGGTTAAAGAGTAAAAGGGATTTACAGTCTTACTTTGAAATGGTCCTATCACCAAAACTATTATTACTAGAATCTTTAAACTTGGAATACCAAGAGGTAATTATGATATCTGAAAACTGATTTCTGTATTTTGCAAAATTCCCCTGGGATAAGAAATAAAAAGGACAAACATTATAAATGATTTAGATCCTTTATATTTGGCCGACACGTTCCTTGAGGTTAAAAAAGGAGCATTTGGAAGGGATATTGTAAAAAAAGGACGGGATAGGAAATAATGACTTAATACTTGAAGAAATGATTGGATGAAGGTCGTATGTCTCATATTTGCGGGAGCGTTCAGTGCATAGTTATGATAAAAATGCAAAAGTTCATTTGTCGAAGAATAAATTATGGATGGACTGATCGCGATTGGTTGTCATCATATCAGGAAGGATTCAAACGAGCTTTATGCTTAGCCGAACTTAGATCAACGTCTTGGCCATCTTCAAAGTACATTAATGAGATAGAAATAACAGCACACGTGTTTCACTTTTACAGCCAGTCTAACCTAACCAAACAAGGTATTAAACTTAATTATTTTGCTACTAGCTTTTGCCCGCGGCTTCGCACGCGTGAACCATGAGCATTTCAAAGAAGCAAGCAAGCGAGCAAGCGAACCTGCAAGCTTTCAAGCAAGCATGCAAGCTTGTAAGTATGCAAGCAAGCATGCAAGCAGGCATGCAAGCAGCAGGCATGAAAGCAGGCAAGCAAGCATGCAAGCAAGCATGCAAGCAAGCGTGCGAGCAAGCACTCAGCGAGAATGCATGAACCTGAACATGAAGCAATCAAGCAAGCGAGCAACCAAACCTGCAAGCTTTCAAGCATGCATGCAAGCATGTAAGTATGCAAGCAGGCATGCAAGCAGGCATGCAAGCGAGCAAGCGAACCTGCAAGCTTTCAAGCAAGCATGCAAGCATGTAAGTATGCAAGCAGGCATGAAAGCAGGCAAGCAAGCCTGCATGCAAGCAGGCAAGCATGCAAGCAAGCATGCAAGCAAGCGTGCAAGCAAGCACTCAGCGAGAATGCATGAACCTGAACATGAAGCAATCAAGCAAGCGAGCAACCAAACCTGCAAGCTTTCAAGCATGCATGCAAGCATGTAAGTATGCAAGCAGGCATGCAAGCAGGCATGCAAGCGAGCAAGCGAACCTGCAAGCTTTCAAGCAAGCATGTAAGCATGTAAGTAAGCAAGCAGGCATGAAAGCAGGCAAGCAAGCATGCATGCAAGTAAGCAAGCATGCAAGCAAGCGTGCAAGCAAGCACTCAGCGAGAATGCATGAACCTGAACATGAAGCAATCAAGCAAGCGAGCAACCAAACCTGCAAGCTTTCAAGCATGCATGCAAGCATGTAAGTATGCAAGCAGGCATGAAAGCTAAAGCTAGCTTTTGCCCGCGGCTTCGCACGCGTGAACCATGAGCATTTCAAAGAAGCAAGCAAGCATGCAAGCATGTAAGTATGCAAGCAGGCATGCAAGCAGGCATGCAAGCAACAGGCATGAAAGCAGGCAAGCAAGCATGCAAGCAAGCATGCAAGCAAGCATGCAAGCAAGCATGCAAGCAAGCGTGCAAGCAAGCACTCAGCGAGAATGCATGAACCTGAACATGAAGCAATCAAGCAAGCGAGCAACCAAACCTGCAAGCTTTCAAGCATGCATGCAAGCATGTAAGTATGCAAGCAGGCATGCAAGCAGGCATGCAAGCGAGCAAGCGAACCTGCAAGCTTTCAAGCAAGCATGCAAGCATGTAAGTAAGCAAGCAGGCATGAAAGCAGGCAAGCAAGCATGCAAGCAAGCACCCAGCGAGAATGCATGAACCTGAACATGAAGCAATCAAGCAAGCGAGCAACCAAACCTGCAAGCTTTCAAGCATGCATGCAAGCATGTAAGTTTGCAAGCAGGCATGCAAGCAGGCATGCAAACAGGCATGCAAGCGAGCAAGCGAACCTGCAAGCTTTCAAGCAAGCATGCAATCATGTAAGTATGCAAGCAGGCATGCAAGCAGGCATGCAAGCAGGCATGAAAGCAGGCAAGCA
Source organism: Pandemis corylana (assembly GCA_949127965.1). Taxonomy (NCBI): domain Eukaryota; kingdom Metazoa; phylum Arthropoda; class Insecta; order Lepidoptera; family Tortricidae; genus Pandemis; species Pandemis corylana. The sequence continues at coordinate 27,407,898 of OX421850.1, forward strand.
AACATGCAAGCAAACATGCAAGCAAGCGAGCAACCAAACCTGCAAGCTTTCAAGCATGCATGCAAGCATGTAAGTATGTAAGCAGGCATGCAAGCAGGCAAGCAAGCATGCAAGCAAGCGTGCAAGCAAGCACGCAAGCATCCATGCATGCAAGTAAGCACGCAAGCATGCAAGCATGCATGAAAGCAAGTATGCAATCAAGCATGCAAAGCAAGGACTCAAGCAAACATGCAAGCAAGCCCCCCGCATTGCCCCGCTGCCTTAATTTTTCTGAAACTAAATATTGCAGGATTTTTATAAAACAAACCCAACCTAACCTATAGGGCTGTCCTAAAATATATCCTAAATAGCTTTATCTAGCTTTATCTTTATCGCTATCCCGCAGGAATTACGTAATTTTCCGGAATAAGAAAGAAAGAAATTAGCCATGTGTTATTCCAGACTATAATCTATTTATGTTCCAAATTTCATCCAGATCTGTCCGGCCGTTCTGGCGTGAAAGAGTAACAAATATCCAAACATCCATACAAACTTTCACAATTATAATATTAGTAGGACATATTTTACTAATAATTTGATTTCTTACCTGCAATCACAAATCTCAACGTAATAAATAGTAGTAATAGTACCCACTTAGTAGTAATATATTCATCATCATCATCATCATCATATATCCCTCGGAAACCGTTCATTTTTCTGGGATAAAAAGTAGCCTGTGTGTTATTCCAGACTATAATCTATCTATGTTTCAAATTTCATCCAGATCTGTCCAGCCGTTCTGACGTGAAAGAGTAACAAACATCCAAACTCACAAACTTTCACATTTATAATATTAGTAGGATGTTATTCCAGACTATAATCTATCTATGTTCCAAATTTCATCCAGATCTGTCCGGCCGTTCTGGCGTGAAAGAGTAACAAATATCCAAACATCCATACAAACTTTCACAATTATAATATTAGTAGGACATATTTTACTAATTTTACTAATAATTTGATTTCTTACCTGCAATCACAAATCTCAACGTAATAAATAGTAGTAATAGTACCCACTTAGTAGTAATATATTCATCATCATCATCATCATATATCCCTCGGGAACCGTTCATTTTTCCGGGATAAAAAGTAGCCTATGTGTTATTCCAGACTATAATCTATCTATGTTCCAAATTTCATCCAGATCTGTCCAGCCGTTCTGACGTGAAAGAGTAACAAACATCCAAACTCACAAACTTTCACATTTATAATATTAGTAGGATGGATTTTAATGATACATTTTGCTACTTAAGTTTCTTCTGACTCTAATACTCTTTTAGCCAGCCAGGATCACGCATTTAGGGATTACTTTCACGTTTTCAAAAGTCATAAGATAGTGGTATCGTAAAATGTCGATTGTCGCTCTCAGATATTATCTTATCTATTTTCTCGTCACAGCGCGTAGTACATTGAATTATTCTAAGGAGCATGATGCCGATCTCGGGTAACGACATTATTTACTTATTGATAGTAAAGTTATTGATTAAGAAGTGTCGAAATTGCTTTGTAGGAATTTGGCCCGGATATTATGTGTAAGGACGGTATTTTATTATTTTTTACGCACCAAAATCCGTGAAGTGTTCGGTAAATAAGGCTGGTTAAAGTGTTTTATCCACTTTTACAGTATTGTGTTTTATTGTTGTTATTATAAAGGGCACTATACTTCCATCGTTATTTATTATATTCCGGTAAATAAGAAAACGTAAGGCCTCAAAGGCGCGGCGATAGATCATTGTAGAGACAAGGCGCGCTTATACGTACATAGTGTAAAATAAAAACAGACCACTATAACTACCATTCGGTACTTAATCGCGTAATTATTTGATGTCAAGTCACATCGACGTTTCGGCCGCGATGCAGTGAGTAGACCGTACCGCACATTCTAACAGATGGGCAACGCAAGAGAAACAGCAATATAACCAGACGTGTTCATCCCTTACAGGCATATAAGCAGTGCTTGTAAGTATAAAGTGCTCTGTCTACCCCGTAAGGGATAAAGACGTGAGTTGTGTGTGTGTGTGTGTGTGTTGTAAGTATACGTAAATGTGCCCGACACGCTTCGTACCAATACGGGTTTTGTGGTCAATATGCCTACCCTCTGTCAAAACCCACTGCACGCCCCTGAATATAACATACGTATGTCAAACCGAAATAGATAGACGAGGCCGTTTTCCTTACACGCTATGAGCCTAAGAGAACTCGGTGACACTCTTTAATTTAAATCTAGTATCTAATTTTCTGACACATGTCGAGAGCTGTAAAATTTTTCGGTCTCGTGGTTACTAAATTAGTTAGTATAGTATACAAAGTGTTCTGGAATGTTTCAAGGTGGTGGGTTAGTTCGATTGAACCCTCATAATAAGGTTTTCTCAAACATTCTCGGAAACTGTCTTTCCGTTAGAAAATAGAACACGGGAAGTGCCTCATTCTTGCTTTTCGAAATTAAAAAAAAAAAAAACTTAATAAAATACCTAAAAATACCTAAAAGTAAATATGAAATGTACTAAAATCCATTTTTTCCCGCTTCGTTAACTTTTTAAAACTTCAAACGATTGCAAATAAAAATTGAGAAGACGATAGAATAATTCGATATAGCTGGCTGTATGTGGCTGTGGCTAACCGCTCGGTTTTCATCGCATTGCGTGTGTAAGTATTTTTTATTTACTGTTTATAATGTCCAAAATTTGAAAAAAGTTTCAAGATGACGGTAAAATTGTGTTCTGTACGTGATTGAATGTATATTTGTTTTCATTGTTTTATTTTATTATTTGATTGGATTTAAAAAATGAGTTCAAGTGATGAAAGCGACTTAGAGATAGACGGCACACCGCCTAATTTGAAAGCAGAAGCCAACATCTAATCTAGTAATATATAAAATTTCCATGTCACAATGTTAGTTACCGTACTCCTCCGAAACGGCTTTACCGATTCTTACCAAATTTTATATGCGTATTCAGTAGGTCTGAGAATCGGCTACTATCTATTTTTCATACCCCTAGGTGATTAAAAATAGATAGTAGCCCGTGCGAAGCCGGGGCGGGTCGCTAGTAGTAATAGAAAACTTGCTTCCTACAAAATCAAGGGACAGGTATAATCGAGTTTAGGTACGACCAATTTATGCTATGGAAGGCAAGCAAAAAGGCGAACACCTTTTCTGAAAGTGTGTTCTTAGCATGTTTTAATGAGCAGTCAAAAAACAAGAAGCCATCTACGTTGTGGTCAATTTATTCAATACTCAAGTGTACAGTTCATATTAAACATAATGTTGACTTAAAACATTTCACAAACCTTACATCATTCCTAAAAAGACAGTCCGCCGGCTACAAGACTAAGAAGTCTAAGGTATTGACTGGAGATAATGTTGTCAAATTTATAAAGGAAGCACCCGATGCAAAATATTTGGCTATTAAGGTAAAGGATTTACAAGTCAATGTGTTTGGAAAATGACAATTTAGTCGAGATAATGACCTCCCTTTATTTAAATGAAATTTATTTATTATAGGTTGCTCTTATTATGGGAGTCAATGGAGCATGCCGAAGTGTTGAGTTAACAAACATTACCATGAATGACATCGAAAATCACGCAACTACCATGATTGTCACATCGTGCGACACTAAAACCAAAGTAGACCGGTGCCCTGTTTATCAAAACTTACAAGTCTACGAGTTCACAAGTTACACTATACAGGTAAGTTGTAACAAGTTCGTGTAAATTACGTTTATCAAAAAAATACTACAAGGTTTGTAAAATTTTACGCTTGTAAATTGTACTTGTGAATTCTAAAATCAAAAATGTATGGTTGACTGGAAGAGATCCCTTAAAGGGATAAGTCCGCCTTTGTGCATATATCTCAGTGTTTGTCAATTGTATTTGTCTTGTTTATTTTGCACAATAAAGAGTTTACATACATACATACATACATGTATATTGCCATATTATTTTCCCACCCATTGGGATTTTTTAAATTACATTATGCATTAATTTTATAGATGAATGGTATATTGTCGGTGCCTAATATGAAAGAGACTATAAAAAAATAACGTCAAAGTAGAGATTTCCGCCGTTTGTAATTTGAAGATTATTCATTCGCAGCAAGACTGCAGTAGGTTCCATTTGAAAAAGGTCATGAAAAGACAATAATTAACGATTCTACTAATAATTCGTGACAAGGAACACATTTTGTTTGACGCACTTAGTGACCGGTTGTCCAAGGATTTACAAACTTGGCTGTCGAGTTTAAAATGGTGTTAGGTAGCAGTACAGTCCGTTAGTTCTTAGAATGCCCTTCGATATAGAGAATATTCACGACTTTTTTCATGGCTTTCATCAAAAGCACATTTATGTAACAAACAATATAAAATAAAACATTTTTCAAATAACTATAAAAACAACCGAGATATAAGCTATCAAAGATTTGTCTCTAGGTATCTCTTTCTATAGAAAAGCGGAATTTTGATTATGGAGTTTATAATATGTATGGGCGTTGTGACAAATGACGTCACATGCCATATCGGATCTCTCTTTCCAATCGATGACTAATTAGTAGTACCGATGTTACAATTAATTTTACTCTATGTCATCTTTTTTACGATAGTTTCATATTTTATTAAGAAATAAGTATGTTTTTTTAATGCATATTCCCTATTCTCTTGCTGTCTCTTACGGCTCTGATACTTAAATCGGCCGCCGATGGTACCCAAAACGGAACCCCGAATAACATGCCAATTCTAAGAGTTCACGGCGGATACCGAGTGTGACACTCTTAAACTTGTAAGACGGAATGGAGAGTCTCCGGACACTCTCAGGATTTGTAATGATTTTCTACAAGTTTAAACTTACAAACTATTTTTTGATAAACGAAATCACGAATACAAGCGTAAAAATATACTTGTGAAATAAATAATGACACTTGTAACTTGTAATTTACACGTGTAGTTTTGATGAACACATATTTGTAATAATGATTTTTTTTACAGGAAAATTGCTTGTAATACAAGGCTTGTGAGTTTTGATAAACAGGGCACGGGTGTTTACTTACAATCTAGTTCGAAAGTATGCAGTTCTAGGTCCCCCAAACACTATCATTAGTAGATTTTTTAAACTATAAGGAGGGCAAGTGCACCCGGCAACCTATTGAAAAACACAAAATGTCTTAAGAGGTAGCCACATTCCTGAAATTGGCCGACGCAGAGTCCTATACAGGGCATTGTTTTCGACGGGCCTCAGCTACTCTTCTTGCTGATTCGGGTACAGATTTACTTATCTACAGTAAACAGACTGCCCTGTTTATCAAAACTTACAAGGCATGTATTACAAGCATTTATCCTGTAAAAAATGAGATTATTACAAGTATGTGTTTATCAAAACTACATGTGTAAATTACGGTTACAAGTGTAAATTTTTAATTCGAAGTATATTTTTACACTTGTATTCGTGATTTCGTTTATCAAAAAATAGTTTGTAAGTTTAAACTTGTAGAAAATCATTACTAATCCTGAGTGTCCGGCGACTCTCCGTTCCGTCTTACAAGTTTACGAGTGTCACACTCGGTACACGCCGTGAACTCTTAGAATTGGGATGCTATTCGGGGTTCCGTTTCGGGTACCATGGGCCGCCGATTCAGTATCAGAGCCATAAGAGTGAGTAAGACAGCAAGAGAATAGGGAATATGCATTAAAAAAAACATATTTCCTAATAAAATATGAAACTATTGTAAAAAAGATGACAAAAAGTGAAATTAATTGTAACATCGGTACTACTAATTAGTCACCGATTAGAAAGAGAGATCCGATATGGCATGTGACGTCATTTGTCACAACGCCCATCCTTACTAATATTATAAATGCGAAAGTAACTCTGTCTGTCTGTCTGTCTGTTACCTTTTCACGCTTAAACCGCTGGGCCGATTTATTTGAAATTTGGTATACAGATAGTTTGAGTCCCGGGAAAGGACATAGGATAGTTTTTATCCCGGAAAATTGCGTAGTTCCCGCGGGATAGCACAGCCCAAACCACTGGACTTAGAGACTTGAAATTTTGCACATAGATACGTTATACAATGTAGGCATCCACTAAGGAAGGATTTTTGGAAATTCCCACGGGATAAGGAAAAAACGGGAATTATATATTCGATTCCAAGTGACGCTATCTCAGTAACTATAATAACTAGACTCTTCAAATTTGATACAAAAGTAGGTGATTACAAAACTAATAAACTAATTTCAGGATATTTGGAAATTCCCACGGGATAAGGAAAAAAACGGGATTTATATATTCAGTTCTTATGGGAACGGGAAAAACGGGAAGCGGGGGAAAGTTGAAATTTGTCACGTAGGTTTATTCGGGAGTGTAGGGGAACACTAAGAAAGGATTTTCCGAAACGCCCACAGGGACGAGAAAAAACGGGATTTTACGTTTCCAGACGAAACAGCGGAAGAAAGAGACTTAACATTTATAACGTGTGTTTCTTTGTGTACTCCGAAAGCACTCCCCAAAATTTCCACGGGAACGGGAAAAAACTTATTTTTTCGTTTTACACCTTAGCGCGTACGAAGTCGCGGGCAAAAGCTATTTAGGGTATATTTTGGGACAGCCCTATAGGTTAGGTTAGGTTTGTTTTATAAAAATCCTGCAATATTTACAGTTTCAGAAAAATTAAGGCAGCGGGGCAATGCGGGGGCTTGCTTGCATGCTTGCGTGCTTACTTGCATGCATGCTTGCTTGCACGCTTGCTTGCATGCTTGCTTGCCTGCTTGCATGCCTGCTTGCATACTTACATGCTTGCATGCATGCTTGAAAACTTGCAGGTTTGGTTGCTGGCTTGCTTGATTGCTAGCTTCTTTGAAATGCTCATGGTTCACGCGTGCGAAGCCGCGGGCAAAAGCTAGAATTGAATAGGCTCCAAAAATACTAGACCGATTTAAAAAAATCTTTCACCGTTGGAAAGCTACATTATTCCCGGTTAACATAGGCTATATTTTATTTTCAAAAACATTAGGGATCCTTAAAAAAACTGCAATAATCTATACTAATATTATAAAGAGGAAAGATTTAATTGTTATTATTAACTTGCTTGCTAAGCTAGTAATCCATATAAACTCTATATCAAAATTCCGTTTTTCTAGAAAGAGATACCTATAGACAGATCTTTGATAGCTTAAATCTCGGTTGTTTTTATAGTTATTTGAAAAATGTTTTATTTTATATTGTTTGTTATATAAATGTGCTTTTGATGAAAGCCATGAAAAAAAGTCGTGAATATTCCCTATATCGAAGGGCATTTTAAGAACTAACGGACTGTACTGCTACCTAACACCATTTTAAACTCGACAGCCAAGTTTGTAAATCCTCGGACAACCGGCCACTAAGTGCGTCAAACAAAATGTGTTTCTTGTCACGAATTATTAGCAGAATCGTTAATTATTGTCTTTTCAAGACCTTTTTCAAATGGAACCTGCTGCAAAGTCTTACTGCGAACGAATACTCTTCAAATTACAAACGGCGGAAATCTGTACTTTCATATTAGGCACAGACAATAATAGCATTCATCCATAAAATTAATGCATATATAATTAAAAAAACCCCAACGGGCGGAAAAATAATACGGCAATATACATTTTTGATTTTAGAATTCACAAGTACAATTTACAAGCGTAAAATTTTACAAACCTTGTAGTATTTTTTTGATAAACGCAATTTACACGAACTGTTACAACTTACCTGTTTAGTGCAACTGAACTCGTAAACTTGTAAGTTTTGATAAACAGGGCATAGGTGGTTAGAAGTCTGAAAAAGTGGCCGAAGAGTATATAGATGATTCAGTCGAAAGTAAATCTGAAATTACAAATAATATAAACAAACAAATCAGACTACATAGTTCTTGTCAACCTCAGCCATTCCCTAATGCTCAAGCCTCTACTTCTCAACTGCAACTGCACGTATCTAGTCCCCAAGCAAAACTAGAACCTTCAAGAAGTCCTCGCCCTGTGAGGGCGCCAGACAGTGACATTTAACTACAAAAAGCCCAGAAATATCATAAAACCTCGTAAAATCTCAACTCAAATCCAACAGACTAACATAAATGATCCTGGAAAATAACACTAATTGTCCGAATTTGTCAAACATCACATTTAACATTAAATAATTAAATTACTTACTTATTTTTTATAAACTTACGTATTTTGTGCAATTCCTATTAAATGGTACTTGTTTTTTTCCTGATGTTTTTTTTATTTCCTCATATTGTTTGAGAAAAGCACGATACATTCCTCGACAAAAACACGAATTGGCTGACTCGTCTCTTCACAAGCCTCGCGTTGCTCGGCTTGCAAACCACCTCATCAGGCAATTCCCAACTTTCCAGACCTTTCTTTATCGTAATTTTTTATTCAAATTCAGTCATCTCTTTGACAATGTAGGTAGAGAAGGTAGAGAAACATATTCAACCATAGTTAAAAAATCCTGAAATACATTTACAGGCTTGTTATAACTTACTCAGTCACCTACTGAAGTATTCTGGATTAAATTTAAAACATAATTGTAGGTGTAGGTACTAAACCCATTTGCAGAAAAAAACGGACGGGTTGCACTTTGCACTCCGGGAGCACCGGCAGAAGTGAAAACTAACACACACTCGCGCAAAAAAAACATACCAAAAAAGTGCACAACGCACTTCAAAAAGAAAAAGAATAAAAAAGAAAAAGAAAACTTTCTCTACACGAGATTTGAACGTGGTGACCGGAGCGAACGCAGTTATTCCACACCTTATACCAAACGTAGCTTACGAGTGAGAGACGAAATCAACGTACGTATTATCTATATGGACAGACCTCTAACAATGTGCTGATGTCCTGATACTTTTTCTCCGCGACTCGATGAAAAAAAAATCGAACGCGACTAGCTTTCATATTCAAAATAATATTCATTTCATATTCATATTTCAAAATAAGCTCTTAGAGGAGCTGCGATCCTGGTACTTTATCTCTCCCTCCGGTTACCTGACGCGAGTTTAACATTTTTTACCCATCCCAAAAAGCGCACAACGCCGCTAAAGAAGTTTTCACTTAAAAAACGGGCACTTTTGTTTGATTTAGATTTTTATGAAAGTGCTCATTTTGTCAAAAAAATAAGGTAACTTCAACTAACTTTCTCTTTTAGGTATTTAGTAAAAGTTAAAAACCTGAAAAGGCATGACTCCTCTGGCTGAAATAACTGCTGCAATTCTTCGTGGCATCAAAGTTTTGGGTGCCCGTTTATTTTGCAAATTGGTTAATAACCATATCCGTTTCGCTGGTCCGCCTCATTGATCACGCACTATAATTGTATGACTAGATTAATTTAGTTAGACAGTTTCATTCAATTCTCCTAGTTTTATCCAAAATAGTGGAACATTTCGTAAATCGGCGCCTTTCCTCTCATCTCAATAAACACAATCTTCTAAATCTTTTCCAATCGGGTTTCCACCCTGGGCACAGCACTATCACGGCTCTCGTCAAGGTCACTGATGATATTGTTCTCAATATTGAGAACAGAAAACTAACAGTTCTTGTTCTACTGGATTTCAGTACCTAGTGCATTTAATACCGTTGATTTCGATATACTTCTTGGTATCCTCAGCTCCCTAAACATATCCTCAACTGCATTATCGTGGTTCCGTTCTTACCTCTGTGGGAGGCAACAGCGAGCCAATGTTGAAAACGCTTTTTCATGCTGGTGCGATCTTACCGCTGGTGTCACTCAGGGGGTGTACTTTCCCCTCTCCTTTTTTCTATTTTTATTAACGGTATTACCTCTTCTTTAAAATCTTCATACCACTTGTATGCTGACGATTTGCAAATATATTCTGCTGCTGATCTTGACGATTTTCCTCTGTTGATTGATCGCATTCATTCGGATCTCATCGCCATTCGTGACTGGGCTGCGAGCTTTGGTCTCATGGTAAATGCCGGAAAGACGTAGGCAATCGTTATTAGTAGTCCATATTTTATGTCTCAGATGGCTGACCTGGTAGTTCCTAACTTGTAATTTGATGGTACAGTTATTCCTTTCTTACCTACCTCAGAAATCTGGGGATCATCATGGTCCAGACGCTCTCCTGGAAGGCACAAGTTTCCGAGGTTAGTCGGAAACTTTTTGCCTCGTTTCACTCGCTCAGGCGTTTGCAGAACTTTCTGCCTATCCAAATAAAAATTACACTAGCTCAATCCCTTTTGCTCCCACGACTTGATTACGGCGATATGATAGAATGTTTATGCAACATTTGAAGTAGATCGGACCAAGGAATCACGTTGTCCCATACAAACTTTGCCCCCCTTTTTCACCCCGTTAGAGGTAGAATTTCGGAAAATCCTTTTTTATCGGATGCCTATGTCATACAGAGAACACACCCTCCAAGTTTCAGGTCTCTACGGTCAGCGGTTTAGGCGGTGCATTGATCCGTCATTCAGGACAAAGCATTTTATATGTACCTAGGTATAGATGTTATGATAACAAAGACAACTGAATGTTAACTTAACAGAAACAGCGTAACAAGAGTTCATGAAAAAAGGGTTTAAAGGCATTAAAAGTTCTTGACAAGTTTTTCCTTTGTTTCAGATACAAGCAGCAATTCAAACAGTATACACATCCTTCGCTATAGCTCAGTACTTTTGCGTGATTGATTTTTTGCGGCGATTTCCGCTCTTAATTTATATTCGAATTCTATATTTCCACAGTAAGTATTGCAGATAGAATGTTACAAATTTAAGTAATGTGACGTTGATTTCGTACGTAATTATGATTTTACATGCGTTGTGCATGAGGCCTAATTAGGCAATTGTTATTTAAAATACGGAACAAATTGTAAATATTCATTGTAATACGATTGACGTCTCTGAATTTGTTAATATTTTTCTTAGATAACCATCGCATGTGACAACAAAGATATTATACTTTTAGATCCTGATAGTTGTGGAGCGAGAGTTAACATCGGAGAGAGCATTGATGAACTAGCAGATCAGGCTTTCGTCCTGATACAGAGGGAGCCATTTACCACCGAGAGAACATTTATCATTAATTGCATTAGCCTCGGCTTGAGCATTATATGGGTGATTGGAAGCATCTTGTTGATAAGTATGAATATTTATTTATCTTAAGACCCAGGCCCTGATCCTTCATCAAAATAGAGCGCCCCTTAGTCGGCGATTTCCTTTTCGTTCCCTGTGTCACCTGAATTTGGCGCTCCTTGCCACTTGGCGCTTTGAGCGGCCGTTTCACTTTTGTTCTGCTCATTATAAGAAAGACCGTACCGAGCATGGACTTAGGTTTTGCTTTATAATATAAGCTATAAATATACATTATTATTGTGTTTTAAATATCTAATATTGTGGGTTAATAGGTAACAGTGTGATGGTTACGTTGATTTAAAAATAATGTTTAGTTACGCAGATAACTTATCTATGATATTAATTAATTTTAACCTAAAGGTACTTTATAAATCGCAAGTCCAGCCTTCATCCCCGCCGCATCGCACGCTTGGTACTTTCTAAATTTGTCCAGCTTTCGTCAAAGTGCTGTTGTAAAAGGCAATAATCGACTCTATCTGCTTAGGTTTCAGATGCTCTTGAAAGTTGTTCTTTCATTATAGCAGTAAATATTAAAACCAGATTTGATTGCAGGAGGTGGAACAAGAAACTACCATTCAAACCACACTCATTGGCCATGGCTGATGATTACTCTGGCTGTGACCTTGCTGGATGTGGTTGCAGTCATATCGTATGCGAACGATTCTTTCCATACCCAGGTAAACTGATATGCTATTACTAAGTAGTATAGTTGAAAAACTCAAGTTAATGACCTGTTGTATGTAGTAGTGTATAGAACGTGTAGGGACTTAAGTCATTTTTCTAATTTGGAACGTCAATTTGTCTATTGGCACACATTACTCACACATACAACAGGTCATTTAATTAAGTTTTTCACCTAACCAGTCTATGCCGGTGTTAGAGTAGCGCGGAGGCAGACAAGTGGTGGCCACCCTGAAAAAAGGGCGCCACGGATTCTTCACAGAAATCCGAAAAGGAATTGCCTTGTTAGTAGTTTAGTATGTGTGTGTCTAATCTTGCAAGACCACTTTCACTCACTTCCATTAGCAGAATTGATTTTTGTATTGTAGATTAGATGGCAATGCAATAGATAATATGGTAAGATGGAGCTGTCTGATGATGCAATCGGAAGGTCATAGGAACTCATTTATCTTACCGAGCATCACATCTGTGGGTGTTGTCAGACAGTTTTTTTGTAGCAGTCTACAAGATTGCTGTAGCGTGTTTGAGTCTTGACGAAGTCTCTAGACGATTTACAAATTTAAACACTGGAGATCCCAAAAATACCACACAGGCAGAGCTCTCTTGCACGTGTTACAGTTATTAATAAAATTTTTGAGCCGGTTTAGGTAAATACTATTTTCAGTTCATCTTCATCAACATTATCATGAGCCGGAAATCATCTATTCTTAGATACAGATATTGAGGTCAGGGAGGCCGACCTCCTTCAAATAATTTTTTTTATATGACAAGGAAGGCAAACCAGCAAGGAAGTCACCTGATGGTAAGCGAGCACCACCACCCATGGGGAACCGCAACACTAGATTGATGTTGTATTGCGGTGTGTCAACATGAATGCTCCACCCTTTACTATTACAGCGGATAGGGTTAGATCTCCAGTCCACCTGGTTGGGAGGCCCTCTGTTTCGTTGCGTCAGTTGGTTTCTACACAATGCTTTGGTTGTTATCAGACGCTGGATCGGATAATGCAGTACATCAACGGAAGTGCCAGCGGAATAGGCAACGTGAATATAAATACAGAATTGGCAGCTTGGCTGATGGTTTTGATTTATTCAAGATTTGTCATACTTCTGTTGGTCAATGCATTTCTTATGATTTATGCGATTGTAGATTGTACTCGATTCCGATCATCGGTAACATCGTCAGTAAGTAGACTTCACGGAAAGAAGATGTGTGTGAACACATCATTGATGTCGTGTCTCTCTCTGCCAGAGTGTGTGTCACGTCACGTCACGTATTACATCATCCGTGCCTTTATATTGTTGTGTGTTGTTGTAGCTTCCGCTTGTCGTCACGATTCTATCTTTCCTGGGAAATGTGTTAAAAGTAAAGGGGTCTCGATCAATCTTTCGGGTACCTTACTTCTTACAGTTCTTGTCAGTTTGCGCACAATCATTACGTGTTTATTTTAAGTTCATCTAGCTAGAATGTAGTCAAAAAAGTAATTTGTCATAAAAACTTAATGTGTCAATGTAATATTTGAATGTTTAGCTGTGGTGTCTCCTGTTATTAGAATAAGATAAAGCTAAAAAATTATCCTTATAGCTAAGCCAGAGGTTCCCAAACTGTCTGTTGTGACCGTTCAATTATAATAATAATGCTGTCGTACCGTAAAAATTCTTACCTTTTTAGGGTTTCGGACCTTTAAAAGTATATAAGCTAAAGCAGTAAGGAAACTACGAACAAAACGGTTGAAACGAACGCACACATAGACGCGCGCTTCTACAAGGCCCAAGCGGATCTCGCGGTGCCGTGCAGTCAGTCGCGAGTGCTGCGTTGAGACAAGTGGCCGTCTCTTATATTATGTGCGCCCAGACAGTCCGCGATCTTTTCGTTTTAAACATACCAAGAACGAATTGCGCAGTGTGCCCATGTTTCCCTATAGTTTATTTAAGAAAGCTATCCATTCAGATGAGAATTTTTCATACCATAAAATTTAATAATAGAGCTTCCCGAACGTGTCATAGCAGGCGAAAGTATTTTTCAGTAAGTAATATACAGGCTGTTCGGTAATGAGTGGATAATCCTTGAACTATGGATAGAGGGCACTTAGGACGCTATAATAAAGCTATAATAGGTTTAGTAAAAGTTGCACGGTTTCCGAGATATTCGGACTTTTAGATTTTTTTCGGAAATAAACACCCTTGTTCAATGTTTTGATCATAGCACCATTTTAAGCTAACTTTTTAATTTTTTAATTTTTGCTCATTATTTTTGAGTACTTGTGTTTTCAGATAGGCATTACTATTTCTGTGAGACTACATTGGATTAAAAAAAATGCAAACTTAATTTTTGCTTTTACAATCGTACATTGATCGAATTTTCAGCTCTCGTGGTGAAAAAAAAATACACTACCGCCTAGTTGCCAATAAGCTTAAAAACATACCGATTTATTGACAATTTAAAAATAGTAATTACCTTTTTAATTCAAATTCAAAACGCCAAAATAATAAAAAAAAATACACGCTCACCCACATTTTTCCCGATTTACTTTTTGTATCACGGGCATAGAATTCAAAACTTTTTGTTGATAAAATAACATTACTGGCCACTTATTTAAATGCAAATGGCATTTAAATAATTCCAATTTTAAAAATATGCCAACTACCTTTTGTTTCTTTTTTCGAATTCGATTTTGAATTTCGCTATGAGTAATGAATGGTTAATTTTGCCTTTAGATCGTTGTGTTGAAGTTTTTTTAGTTTAATACTGCTTCGAACATAATACACACCGATAGAATATGCCGAAATGCATTACATTTATGGTGAGTGCCAAGGCACAATTTGCGATTTAAAAAAAAATTCCATGTAGTCTCACGAAAATAGTAATGCCTATCTGAAAACACAAGTACTCAAGAATATTAAGCAAAAAAAAAAAAAGTTAGCTTATAATGGTGCTACGATCAAAACATTGAACAAGGGTGTTCATTTTCGAAAAAACCTAAAAGTCCGAATATCTCGGAAACCGTGCCACTTTTACTAAACCTATTATAGCTTTATTATAACGTCCTAAGTGCCCTCTATCCATAGTTCAAGGATTATCCACTCATTACCTAACATCCTGTATAATACTTACCTACCGACGAATAAAAAAAATCTTAGTGTTTTTTTTTAAATACCATATTTTATTTATAAACTAGTTAATTTATTCGATTAATCATTATAGAACCCAAATAAACTTTTGTTTCTGTTTTACGGAAATTAAGGGTGCCAACCCTAATACTGCTAATTAAGTGTAGCTAGTTATAGTTTGTTTCTTTTAAGATGACGAAAATGCAATTAACGCGCGATTTTACAACTTCTTTTGTTGCTGAATATGAAAGGAAAAAATAACAAAGAGACGTAATACAACTGACCGAAGTATGGCACGTATACTGGAGTAGCTCAACCCTTCTTGATCTTTGAAATGAAAGATTTTAAATTTTATTTAAAATATGATTATTAATACATACACAAAAAATCAACACATATACATATTACATATAGCCAGGTTGTAAAAAAGAGACTATTTTTGCAAATATAACACATGTACTAAAAGAGCGAAAGCCAGTTAGACACTAACAAAATATTGCACTTAAGCCTAGAAAGTATCCCCTCCTATTGATTATTGTTTATTACCTGAACTGGACCCTTTTAAGTATAATAGGTGTATTGTTTTCCAAATACAATTACAGTGCGGCTAACACTCGGGTAGAAATGTATACCTACTATTAAAAAATTGTACAAAGTGATATTGACACAGTATATAATTATTATTTTAGAAACGCACGTCGTGTAGTGTAACACCGACCAACAACATCAAAACTATCAAGATTGTTTGTTCACGGTATACTTTGGACCTAACGCTAATGGTTTTACAACCCCACTTGAAGTTAACAATTGAACAATAGACGTCGGTTTTAAGTAGTTTTCGTCATCTTAAATGAAACAAACCATACTTTAAAACAGGCCTTACTGGCTGATATAGCGCTAACTAAACAAAAAGCTTTTAAATTTTACAAAATTAAATCGACAACCCTAACGCTCTATTGGAGCGCAGGTATTTATTTCAAAAACTAAGCCTAGTATCCATACTGCTCTATTTATTTACTGTGACTTGTGCGTAGTAAGCTGAATTATGAGCTTAAATGCGGCTAAATTTACAACCTACAAATTCAAGTGACGCACTGGGTAGCTCAACAAAATTGTATTTAGTTTTTTTTTTACGAAAAGCTAACTTTAATACACAGTTTTTAAAAGTTTCATCATTTCAATTATATCACCATCCGAATCCGAACACAAAAAACACTTTTTTGCCATTTTTTCCAACAATAAATAGTAACACGTTTTTCAATTGTAACTATAGCGACAATCTACTCCAAAATTATGCACAGCATATACGAATCTATCGCTACCCTTTTCATTGTCAAGAACAAATAGCATGCGCACTCTCTTTCTTTAAATGGACGGACCTCAAACAGCTGCTATGCTGTGTCCTCTTCTATCGCATGGGATGGTTGGTTGGGACCTCTCAGTCGCACACATTCAGTCGCAGCAATATTTTACTTTTCAAAATTCGACAACCGGAATTCGGGACTGATTTTTCGCAGGCAACCCTATACCACCGTGTTCATAATAAAATAATCTTTAATTTTATTTAATTTTAATTCAATAATCAGACCGTTGCAAAATGCTAGTAGGTATCGATTTACCTGTTTATACCTGGCTACCCGATATTGCATATTCTATGGGCTTCATACTTTCGATTGGTATAGAATTTATCTAATAATCAAACCAATGAAATGTTAATTTTTTTTTTTTTAATTATTAATTAAAATACCCTGGACTAAAATTTGTTAGGCAACCCATATGCAATATATTTATTGATATATTAAATCTAAATATATATAACTCAAAGGTGACTGACTGACATAGTGATCTATCAACGCACAGCCCAAACCACTGGACGGATCGGGCAGAAATTTGGCATGCAGGTAGATGTTATAACGTAAGCATCCGCTAAGAAAGGATTTTGATCAATTCTACCCCCAAGGGGATAAAATAGGGGATGAAAGTTTGTATGAAACTTTGTCAATTTTAAACCGATCGGGCTGATGAGACTTTGCATGCATAAAGCTACTATGACGTAGGCATCCTCTAAGAACGGATTGCGTAATTTCTGCGGGATAGCGATAAACGAATTCTATGCAGACGAAGTTGCGGGCAACAGCTAGTTAAATATAAAATACGTTTCATCAAATAAACATCTCGCGTTGTATAGCGGGATCTTAGGCTATGTTGAAAAATAAAATACCTTCTTAAGGATTATTTTAAGTTAAATTAGAAAATAAACCAGGTACAGCTCGCGTCATGTAAAAAGAACGCTGGAAGAAAGTGGAGCGGGGGTGCTTGCGCATGGGTACATTATGAGCAGAGGGGTCCTTTACTTTTTTGACTGACGCGACCTATAAAGCTCTAAATAAGCCACGCGGTTGCTTTTTGCTTTGATTTTCTATGGGACTTTGGATCTAGTCGTATTGTTGATAGAAGGTCGAATCACAACGCCTTCCTTTTGGACTTGTGGTAATATTGCTATTTTTTAAGTTTTACTCTAATATTTTAGGAAATAGAGCGAAGTCAAGACACTACTTTTGAAGTGAATAGTGACGGCAAAGAAAGTGATGCGGTGACGACCAGTTCCCCGAGCGTTCAGGTGACCAGGATACCGAGACCTGGACTCAGCCAATCGTTTCGAACCATGAAGAATTACTTGTTCAATAGAACTGCTTCTCTTCAAGCCGGCTCTAATCGGACTTCAATCAATGGTGGGCGGTAAGCTTCATTTCTATATTTGTATTATTATTAAATTCATGAAAACAACTCTAACGACGAAATTAGATAAGTAAATAGGGGTTATAAGGAATGAAAATTCGGTCTAGTTAGTCTCATGTCTGTGAAAACGCGTTTTTCCGATTTCGCCGAGCTAAGCTCGGTTGGCCAGATGCTTTCAATTAGGTAATTTAACTCTATCAATTGATATGCCCATTTATTTATAGCATGGGTCGCTGCGACATGAGTCGCTCTTTCCTAGCCAAGGGCTGCTTTATCTTTTAAGATATATAAACCTCTGGCAGCCATTAGGCTGATCCGGTTTTTTACCAATGAACCAATGAACTTTTTGTACCTACGAATTTTCAAACTTGCTCACGCGGGCCATTTGAATAAGTAACTGATAATAGTGATAATATTTGTAGCACCCGGAACCGCGCCGTAAACTTCCCGGAGGAAATCGAAATGCCGCCCGCCCTCGAGAACATGATAGCGGAGCAGCAGCGGCGCTTGGACATGGCGATGATTGACACGTCGGGCCGGCGCAGCCCGGGCCAGGGGTCGCGGCTAACCCGCACTCTCTCGTTCAACAACTTGCCGGAAACATCGCGCGGGTAGGCTTGGCTCCATGATTGATTACTAACTGACTAATCCAGATTTTAGATTTTTCGTACACCGACACGTCCTGTAGTAGGTATGGCACCTAATACATATCCTTTACCACACCTATCGGTCCCATCGCCAGCCTAATTTACCTCAAATATCTGAAAACACTGAACAATCCCGAACCTCCTGGCTGAGACTCTCATATCCCTAAAAAACATTGTGAATAATCGTTCCTATCGTAACATGCAGGCGTCGAGATACTGCCGTGGAGCTGCAGGGCCAAATGCCATGGTCCTACATGCCTGCTTCCGCCAATCGCATGAGGGATCAGCTGCCGCCGGACGAAGACCTTCCACCTGTTCCGTTACCAGATTACACTGCAATACAGTCAGCCAGAAAGGCATGTAAGTAAAATTCTGTATCTCATCTTGTTCCTAGTTTTATGTATTGTATACTCATTGAAATCACATCCTGTGCAATGAAAAGCTCACAGGCTCTCAGTTTTAGTATTAGATTATTTTTTTAGAGTACCTAAGCATGATTAATATTATAAGGTTACGTTCTTGTCATTAACGAATGTGTTCTCTATTTACATGTCTCCCTAGCAGCAACTAATTGGTACCCCGAACATTTAATCTAGTAAGTTTGTGATTACGGCATTTCCCATATTCATCATCATCATCATTATAGCAGTCGCGGACGCCAATTGGATTTATGGTTGGAGAAAGATATGTTACGTACTTAAACGATAATTTGTGCATTGTAAGGAACCATTTAAAATGAAACAATTATTATAAATAGACTTGGATAAAAATAATTATCACCTAACTTAACCTGCTTAATCAACAAAAAATCTAAATGCGAACATATTGGAGTGACCGATTAACACCAACGGATATTTAAGTAGGTAAGTACTTAACATAAGGTAAACGGGCATATGTATATTGGGGTAAAAGAAACCCTCATTAAGAGCGTGCTTAGCCTACAAAACAATATTGTCGTATTCTAATTCATAACTGTTAAAAAAGGTACTGAAAATGGCGGTTCAAGTGGAGGCTTGAAAAACGCCAGAGGCGAAAACCACGTGATTAAACTATCGTTAGCATGCTTGATTTACTTTCAACAGCATGTAGACCACTCATGCAAAGGAGACGTGCTGCCTGTATGGCGGTGGTAGTTCCAGAATTTAGATAAAATGGCTGATTTTGATATTATAGCCACAATGCACAGTAGCTACACACACAAAGTCGTATACAGGGGGGCTACTCCGAAATTCGATTTTCGAAGTTCGTGTCATACCGTTTCTTTCACTCTCATATTAACGACTATTAGCGTGAGCGGCACGGAATGAAACGAACTTCGAAAATCGAATTTCGGAGTAGCCCCTCAGGGTGTCTCATTGAAATCGGTCAGTATGGGAAAGTCTGAAACTATAAGACATACGAAGATCTGTTCTTAGGAACCATGTCATCGATTTTAATAACAAGAAAAACTGCATTCATACATTTAAAAAAACCTGTAGGTACTCAGCTCGGGAATCGAACCCGGTTGTTTTGAAAAAAATAAACTTACACTGTATTTTTATTTAAATATCGATTGTTTAGGTTTTAAGCAGTAAATGGCTCTATGGAACATGATGTCTAAAATGATTAAAATGCATAGTTTTCACATACTTTAATTTATTTTAGTAGGTATTCGTTGTGACCACCATTACAATATTCAACAAGTTCATGCATGTAAATTGTCTATATGGTTACGTTAAGGATGAAGTGTACAAAACAAGCTATGACACCATTGAAGACCTAAAAGCAGCCATAGAGTCAATTTTAACGCCAACTCACCACATGAAGATACAAAATGCAATTGTAAGATCGTTACCTAAACGTCTTGAATATTGTATTGAAAAAAACAGCGGTCACTTCAAACGCCTACTAAAATAAATTAAAATAAATTACAACAATGCATTTTATTCATTTTAGACATCATGTTTCATAGAGCCATTTACTGCTTAAGACCTACACAATCGACATTTAAATAGAAATAGTGTAAGTTTTTTTTTTTAAAACAACCGGGTTCGATTCCCGAGCTGAGTACAGGTTTTTTTTTAATGTATGAATGCAGTTTTTCTTTTTATTAAAATCAATGACATGGTTCCTAAGAACAGATCTTCGTATGTCTTATAGTTTCAGACTTTCCCATACTGACCGATTTCAATGAGACATCCTGTATATCTTTGAATCAGCCATCCTAATGTTAGTTTAGTCGACTAAACTATGACACGTACCTACTTCGTGACCGGAAACTTACACTAATCAGCCATCCTAACTATATTTATTAGACTAGTCAATCCGTTGTCGCCTCTTTTTACTATCTATTGCAGGTTTCAACCGTTATTGGATATGCTTCCCTTACTCTTAACAGTTTTTATTTCACCTGCAATGTTCGTAATCTATAAGTTATTCGTTGTGAATCTTGCCACTCGAATTCCACCCACTTTTATTGGTAGGGTTGACTAGAATTTTGATATGTACCTATTTATCTAGTTAAGATGACAAGCACGAATAGTACATATTGTCTTGTCCGTAATTTTTTTTTTAACAAATTCTTTATACGTTACCCTTGCCAGTTCTTAAGAAGTTACATGTACCAAAAATGTTTTATAATTTTAGCCGTTCATCGGGCAGCGTCAAGTCTGAGCTCGATAGCTCAGAAGAAGGAATACAATATGTCCTACCAGTCTCCACATCGTGAGTATAGCGTTTATTAAAAAAACCTTTACATACAGTATGATGAATTGTTCTAACGGTCGTTGTGTTGTGGCCAGCAGCCACGTCGACACTATTTGATGTGTTGTACTAGAAGAGCCCACTTCTTCGCGCGCCCGAGGGGCCACCGAAACGAGGCGAGAGGTTGTGCATGTGCAGGCGGATGCTTTAGAAGAAGCTGTCCAGCCTGACCTAGACGAAATATGCCTGGATCTAAGTGTACCTATGGACGCTTTTGAAAAAGCATCTCTTAGTGACACTGACGAATACGAGGAACCTGTCATGGAACCCATCAATTTATTACCCATCCTGCGCGCCCCGCCGCCGCCGCCTCGGCCGAGGAGGCCGCTCGGGCCGCTGCCGATGCCTGTTCCGCTACTACCGGAACCGGAATATGTGGGATTCTATGTCCCATTTTCATTCCTATTTCATAAGAGTGTAATCAAACTGAACTTGTTTTTTTTCTTTTTAATCCTAGTGTTTTTTTTCGGATTTGTTAGCTCAGTAACGCATGTTATTTATTATGTGGCGGCGCTCAATGATTTCCGTCCGAGACCGCCACGAAATCATTAGCCGATGCCCAGGGTTGAACTTCAGTTGATACCGTTAAAGAGTTTCAAAAGATACCAATAACTTTAATTACACTGGGTCTGGATCCGCTATGCCACGAAGTTACTAATTAATTGGAACATTAGGAACAAAGTTAAGTATAGTAATCATTTCTGTGGCAAAATTGTGTGCCCCTTTAAAAGTGCAAAATAGTGGGCTATCCTCATACATTTTAACTAGCAAATGGACGACATTTTTTATAAAGTAACTTGCTTAGGACATACCTGATTATATTTTGATTGAGTACTGATTGAAAGATTATCGTATTACTTAGTAGTCGCTGTATAAAGTTAAAGTGGATTGCATTGAACATATTGATACACTAAAAACGAAGAACTTGTACCTATAGACTACATTTTAAACTTTTCAAAAAACAATAATAATTACAACGCAAACTTCCGAACCATTGTAGTAAGTTAACTTAAAGCTACAGGAGAATCAAAGGTTTCAAAAAGCTAAATGATATTTCAATAAAAAGGACCTATTCCTTATTAAGACAAACCTCTTGACCAAAACTTAATGAGTAGCTAGTATGTACTAAGCTAGCAGAATTAAATATTGTTCATTAAATGTCTATTTATTTACCAACTCGTACATATACTTATAGCGAGTGTAAAGGGCAAGTCGTTTTCTAAAGTGACTGTTGGGTAATTTATATGATGATCACAATATTTTTAAGCCATAGTTGTAATGCTTGACTCGGTTCCCATTTCGAGCGAGCATTCGATGCACACAAACATTTAGTATCTACTTGTCTTAAATTATTTTCTTAACGGCTAGACCGATGTCGACGCCCTTTTTTTACAATTGTATTATATAATATTATATTAGTAAGTATTGTATTATATTAGTAAGTTGTGTAGTAGGTATGTATAAGGCATAAGGTCGTTGAAGAGATAATTGGAGAACTTTTTGGCCAATATTATTCGGAAATATATGTCCCAAGGCGCATAAGTTCTCCAGCCCAGTGTCGAGCTTTTTATGATGTACCTACGCGATAAACTAAGTTGACATTTCGATGTAGCTCTAAATTAAGATAAATTAGTGTTCATGAATAATACTTAACTGACCCTAATAGCTAATTTATGATTGTCTGTGCCCGTCAAGGATAGATTGGAAAATAACAGACATTTTCGTAATTTTTTTTTTTGTTTCAATGTTGTTACTTATATTTAAAACAAGGTTTAATTTTACTTTTTGACAGTATAGTTTTATGTAAATATTTTTTGTTAGCTGACATTTAATCGTTTCTTGATCATTATTTTCATTTCAATATCTATCTTTTTATTTAAATTCCTGTTTTTACTCATTATTTGACAATCCCTTTGTGCTGTAAATATATTGTTATAATTACATGTTAAAATGTTAATGTGTTTTTCAAAAATGGGAACCAACATACTGAAATACTGAAATAACAAAAGCTTGTCAAAAGTTAATAAACAAGGTGTACAGTCATCGTCATATAGTATGAAACATCCAGAAGTACCAATAGTTCGGCACGCCATACTATTTCTATGGTTTACTTGGATGCTTCAAACTATATGATACTGACTGTACGAGTGAGTATCCTATAGTCGACCAAGTAAGTCTTTTACATGATGGTTTCTTGGCTTTGATAATAGTATAAGTACATATTTGTAGTTTTAAGCCGTTACAGTGACACCCTACACACCTTAGGGTGGTAAAGGAACTTTGGTCAACTATACTAGTCGCACAAGTTTTAGATTCTAATAAGATTGGAGGAGGGCCAATTGTAGTGTTGACGACTTTAAGTAATATAATAGGCACTTACGTGGTAGTATTAGACCTTATTTCTTGTTGATAAACATTTACTATTGAGCTACCTACTTGTAACTTGCACATCAAGACATAGATAGGTACAGAATAATTCGAAAAAAATATTTCTGATCTGAAAATTTTATCGCGATTTTAGAACAGGGTTCACAAAATACGTCACCGTATTATAAAGCCTCGTAGTATGGTTAATTGTATGCGTAAAGCCTTTACCATTTGTCTATACTACCTTTGGTTGGAATTCTATCTTTTTAACCGTGTAACAGGTATTTAATTTTTATAGAATATCAAATGAGTAGGTACTGTAAAATTTTGGATTCAGAATTTTTAGCGCCAGCAAGACTCATTTTTGGTTAGGTACGTTAGGTATTTGTTTTATTATTAGATGTTTTATCTTTTTAAGGATAGATCGTTTTAACAAAGTCGACGAGAAGAGTTTCTTTTAAAAGCTATTTTGTATTATACGGATACCTTCTCATTTTATACTTTTATGTTCATTAATTTTATTGTAAAATTTATATTTCCATTGAAAGGTTCGACCGGTTACCTATTAGGTATGGTTAAAAAGATAGAGCCCGATCCAATATGAAGAGCTTAGAAATTGCCCAACGTGCTGTACTTAAAGTTATGCTTAGCAAGCCATACAGGTTTCCCACTGACAATCTTTATATAGGATCAAAGGTATTAAGGGTCAGACAATAGTACATTACAAAAGTAGCCGTAGCCACCCATCGAAAAGTAATTTGTAGTCAGGATTTTCCGAGCCTTGCCACTCGTCGTGTCCATCACGTCTACTTTTGCCAAACATATAATATATGCCTCCATATTCCCACTTAAACGCTTACAACAAAATATGCAAAACTGTTACTAATCCAAAAGACTTGTCTGCTGTTAAGTTAAAAAATGCTATCGAAGTTTGTCTAGCAAATATAAAACACCAAGATACTGAGGATCTCCTTACAGGCACTTACTAATGGTAAAGTGTAGCTACACACACACGCACACACACATACGCACACACACATACACACACACACACACACACACATACACACACACACACACACACACACACACACACACACACACACACACACACACACACACACACACACACACACACACACACACACACACACACACACACACACACACACACACACACTTCCTAATTATTCTTGTGTTTTGAGTACTTCACTTGGCACTCGCGATAAAGCCCCAGAGTCTAGTGCGAAGGTCGATGTTTCACTTACCGCATAAAATGTCATCTACCTATCTCTATGTAACAATGTGTCCTTGTTATGCACTTTGTAACTTCTGGAATAAGTTTATGTCAAAAATTTCATTTTTTAATACAAGCTTTTTTTGCTGACTGTACTTGCATTGTCATCCGTCCTACATATGTGAATTAAATTTCAAGTCAATCGGACCAACCGTTGAAGAGTTCCTTCCTGCGGAGACGATGCTGGCTGGACCACCGAATTTTAATACCAGATTATTGTATTGTCATCTGACAAGTATGCAAAATTTCAGCTCAATCGGTTGAAGAGATCTGCTTCTAAATTGAGTAGCAAGATTCCACCCGGACAAACATATATATATACCTACATACATACATACATACGTTGCAAGTTAATATAAAGCTTGTAATAAAAATGAGGACTCAAGTTGTGGACAGTGGTTTGTAACATGTGAGTTTTAGCTCTATGATTGCAAAAAACTGTACTTTTGTTGAACTTACCTATTGCCAACTGGTGGTGACAATCCATAAGAAACACAATAGATTGGTAAATAAAACCACCAAGCTATGAGTCTGGCTTGCGCTAAGGAATTTAACTGAATTAAAGCCATCACGGTTTGACTATTATGTTATCTATCTTCTATTTTTTCATGTATTTAACCCGGAAATGTAAAACCCGGGTTCGAGTCTCACACTCTAAGCAGTATTTTATTTGCATTATTTGTTATATTTGATATTAGGCATTTTAATTAATAATATGTCTCTTTGTTAGTAACTTACTAGAAATTATTATTGGAACACAATATTTAAACGATGTTGCATGCACTTAATAAAGTTAATGGATGTTTGATCAATGTTTTATTGTTTATTCCCTTATTCCTGCTTAAAAGAAACCTGTAAAGAACATGATTAAATATTAAGCATGATAAGGGAACGTGCTGGTGTAAAAGAAGATGTAGTGACTAGGCAGGATAGATAAAAGTAGGTTTATCGAATTCGAACCTTAAAATATATAAAATAAAAATAAATTAGAATTCGAAACAAGAGAAAAGGCAGAGTCTGCTTAGGGCTTCCGCTGGAAGCAGATGTATTGATTTTATGAGATAAAAAGATAAATAAAATACTGAACAGTTATTCAAAGTTTAATTAAATAGAATTGTGAGCCATCTGAGCTACATCATCCCGTCGTAGAGTCTGTGCCTCATCAAGGCAGCTCTACAGTACCTACTTAGTTGGTTTGGTCACATAGAGAAGATGGATGAAAGAAGATTAACTGAACAGATTTATATGACGAGTTTGAACGGATGCGTGGAAGCTTAGGGGAAGGCCTTTTTTTATGGTGTGGAAAATGCGCCTTATGCATCCGCCCGCTACGGGTTTACCGGGGGTATGTGGGGCTCTCCCGCGACGGCAGGCATACCCACTAAAAACCACACGGATTCCCTATGCAGTCGTATATGTGAGGCGTTACGGGAGCACTCGGTGTCACCGCGACGCCCCACGACCTCCCCGGGATGGGGTTCCCTCTTCGCGGCACCTGTGCAATGCAGGTTTGGGAAGTCCCGCCCTCCCCCGCTGGTGCCGCTTGGATTTTTATAGAGGTTGTCTCCTCGTGGCCACCGTCTTGAAAAAGACAGCGGCCCACGTTCCGACCCCACGGGCCGGGTTACGTGTTGACCGACAGTGGCCGAAGCCACGCCGCTCCACGATCCCATCCCTTACGGGGCGCACCGCTCCGACGGCAGGCTTATGCCCGCCGACCCTCACGTAAGCTCTCACACCCTCATGTACTACCCTGATAGCAGAGCGGTACCGAAGGCATGATCGCGTCCGTCACCAAAAGCACCCGCGGGTGCGACCCTCTGGATTTTTTATAGAGGTTTACTCCTCGCGGCCCCCTGTCTTGAAAAAGACAAGCGGCCCACGTTCCGACCCCACGGGCCGGGTTACGTGTTGACCGGCAGTGACCGAAGTCGCACCGCTCCGACGGTGAACTTTCGCCCCCGTCCAATAAGGCTTGCCCTCACCTTTCCCTGCAGGTACTTGGCTCAGGTTCACCTCCATCAAAAAGGCGCCCAGAGGCGCCGCCCTCACTGCAGGTCCATTTCTGGACCCGTTGGCTCAGATCCCCCGCAACGAATTGCGGGTTCACCTTACCACCCCTCCCCCCCAGTCGGATATTAGCCAACAGTTAACTAACTTACAAAATAAATTAATTAACCGTTGTTGCCCAGGGTGCAAGGGCCTAAGCGTTACCCTTCCCCCCCGTGATGCCAAGAGCCTCTGTTAGAAGGGAACTGTAACGCTAGAGCTCTCGAGGAGGTTTCCGACATCGCACCCCTAAGCTTAGGGGAAGGCCTAGACAGACGCTCTGTGACCAAATTGGGGACGATTTGAAAAAAAGTCAAGTCAAGAGTACATACCTTCCCTAAACCGACGAGCATGTATGAACATGCCTACCCTTGAGGCGTGACGTGTTATATGTACTTTTTCCACTTAGTAGAAAAAGGTATGCTTTAATGAATACATAAAATGTGTCATGATGATGATGATTGGTCGGACGTATGACTCAAACAAGAATGCAGGCGTCACGAACGGATTCGGTATGGTAGGGTTTTCCAGCTGAAACGGCGGTCGCAGGCGACACCTGAGCGGAGGCGACGCGGCGCA
This sequence comes from Pandemis corylana, assembly GCA_949127965.1. Classification (NCBI taxonomy): domain Eukaryota; kingdom Metazoa; phylum Arthropoda; class Insecta; order Lepidoptera; family Tortricidae; genus Pandemis; species Pandemis corylana. The sequence continues at coordinate 27,435,248 of OX421850.1, forward strand.
CGCGCGGTCCGCAGTGTTCGCCCGTATCTCCTCATGGAGTCCTAACATGCTATTTTTTATCGTGGACACAAAGCGACGGATGCTATATAGCCACGATAAAACACCAGCGTGCTAGGGCCCCAGGAACTCGCAGATAGCGGCTTGCGCATTATTAATAGCGATAACAATTATCGCGATACGATTAACGCGCCAATACCTTGTTTAGTCCCTTCGTAAAATAACAACCAACTTGATATGACGTGTTTCTATTGAAAATGAAAGTGTAAAGTTGACAAAATGGATCAAAGGAGTAATAATAAACAAGTTCCATCGGAACTTTCGTTGACCGCTTACTTGTCTTGTGGCCTAACCCTTGTAAGTATTGCACATAAAAATCTGAGTACCCTCACACTTGACCTTTAATAAAGTAGCAAAGATGTACAATTTGACATCTAATAGGGTAATGATAGTTGGTGCAACGTCAGAGATTCCGCTATGCGACTATTTATCAGCGACTTTTACCTGCAGCTTTATGTTTTACATGTAGCTACTTACCCCATTCAAGTTTTATCAAAAGCAAAAACATTCCTTTAGTAAACATAAAAGAAGAAAATAAGCCAAGCTAGTCAAATAGTCTGAGGTTCTATAAGCAGCGCTACGTAGAACTAAGGTACAAAGAAATTGCCCAAGGGGTAAAAAATCTGTTAACTTCTTCTGGTAACGTCTTTTACACGTATATTGTAGCTACTTAACAGTGACCTTGATCGGGGCCGTCATATCATTTCCAAATTAGACTTTTAACAGATAGCTATCTAATATAATTACTACTTTGTTTTACCTTTAACGAAGCTAATTCTATTTCGCATGTTTGAGTCACGCTGCCAACTACCCTGTGTTCTCAGTTTATCAACTAAGTACATTCCAAGATACCTAAGTATTGAGTCATTTTTTTACCGATTAAAGATAGAGAGTGATTTTAATCCCAGGTAACCGGAATTCTGAGTACCAACTTATAATATTAAAGCAAATCACAATAGCAGAAAGATTTTGGTAACCTTGTGTTTTTTCAGGCGGTAACAGTAACATACACCGTACTATCTATCCTCGCCCTAGTATATCGGTTCCAGTGCGACTCGGGAACGGCCTCTACCTCTGATGGATCCAGTTACTTCATGGACACAATCTACAGAGTGTATATACAAAGTACGTTATAGCTTTAAGATGTAATATTTATTTATGCGCCAAACTACACTAGGTAGGTAGGTACTTCTTACTAATCGTTATATTTTGATGTAGAGTTATAGGAACCTAAGCAGGCACAGGTGCCTAATTTTTGAAAGCACATTATGAGTAATAAGCGGGGAAAATTTTTGTTGGATTTAAAATATAAGTGGTGTAGGTAGGTAGACGAAAATTGTAGCTCCAACTAACCTTGTCAACTAGTAAAAAAATTAATTAGGTACAGCCTACGGGTACAGCTGTAATTTTTTTAATACGGAGTTTTTTCCACTTTCGAGTGAAGGCTTTCAAAAATCGGGCCCCAGTTCGAGTATTTCGTCGTTATGGTCATGTCATGGTACAGTCAGCGTCGTCTAGTATGAAACATCCAAGGTGATCAAAAAGTTCGACACACCATCATACTATTTCTATGGTGTACCGAACTATTTGGTCGACTCGGATGCTCCAAACTATATGACGCTGATTGTACATGGTTGTGCTTGTTTTTTGGTAAACTAGAAGAAACTAACTCAAGGTTGAGGAATTAACATACCGCGGCAGATCAAATCAAATCAATAAGATTCGATAGACCTTTCCAACACTAGAATTAATCTCGCCGCCTACTTTGGCATTTTCAACTGTTCCGATGGACAACTCAGCCCTGACATAAATATAGCTTTATATGCAATGCCCTATATTTATTTAAAAGCGTAACGTTTGCAATGAAAATTAATCAAATACTTAATGGAATACGTCAGATAAATAAGTAAAGCCCAATATGTTATATAATTAATCATGAAGAGAAAAAAATACATATGTAACCGGTTGGGCTAATCTGGTTGAAATAAGCAACGCCTGGCGATAGACATTTAGGTGATTTATTTTCTGAAGATTTCATATTTACCTAATACTAAGAGTAGACTGCTTTGCGAATGGAAAATACCAGTCGACAGTCACCATAAGGAGTAATAATTTCGGAGCGATTGAGGTGCTAGCAAATTTTTGAGTGAACACATTACGACTCTTTTATTGACGCAGCTTACGTACAAGTTAAGTATCTTGGCTACCCCATTATGTCTACGTGAATCGTGATTGAAGTACACCACTCAGGGTTTAGAGTTTGATACTGACCGGAAAGCGCATAAATGCTTCGTTTGAAGGTATGGTGAGGTACTCCATCAAATATATTATACTTAGCACCCTTGTGTGGCGTAACAGCTGCGGAATTGTTGAAATTTCAGTTACAGTGCATAGCGGAAAAAGAATTTACTGGTATTATTATAACAAACAACAATGCCTTTCCACATAGCCACAGTATATATATAAGCTAAAGCAGTAAGGAAACTACGAACAAAACGGTCGAAACGAACGCACACATAGACGCGCGCTTCTACAAGGCCCATAAGCGGATCTCGCGGTGCCGTGATGCCGTCAGTCGCGAGTGCCGCGTTGAGACGAGCGGCCGTCTGTTACGTGCGTGCTGACAGTCCGCGATTTTTTCGTTTTAAATGCGCTGTGTGTCCATGTTTCCCAATAGTTTAATTAAGAAAACTATTCATTTGGATGAGAATTTTTCATACCATAAAATTTAATAATAGAGCTTTCCGAACGTGTCGTAGCAGGCGAAAGTATTTTTCAGTAAGTAAATATAATACTTACCTACCGACGAATAAAAAATCAAACTGTTGAAGTTTTTTTAAATACCCTATTTTATTTATAAACGAGTTAATTAATTCGATTATTTTATTATTATAGAACCCAAATAAACGTTTGTTTCTTTTTTACGGAAATTAAGGGTGCCAACCATAATACATATTCTTAATTAGTGTAGCTAGTTACTTCAAAACAGGCCTTACTAACTGAGATCGCGCAAACTCAACAAAAAGCTTTTTAACTTCACCAAAATTAAATCGACAACCCTAACGCTCTATTGGAGCGTAGGTCTTTATTTCAAAAAATAAGCCTAGTTTCCATACTGCTCTATTTATTTACTGTGACATAGCACTTTGAGTGGGTACGTATTACAATGCCTAAAATTAAAAATCCTAACGTAAAATAACCTACGTTCAAAATCCCTAAAATCTAAATACCTTACATTTAAATACCTAAACAACTAACACCTACGTACGAATTACCTAAGTTTAAAATACATATTGGACTAAATGTCTAATGTTTAAAATATCAACAGCTATAACACCTAAGTTTGATACACCAATATGTGAAATACTAAATGGTCAAAATACCTAAAATGATGCACTTGCTTTACTTTGTACGAAGTAGTAGATCAGGTACCTCGCTGGTAGCGAGCGAGCGAAGCGAGCGAGTAAATCCTTTTAAGGACGAAGCGACTCGGATAGGTTAGGTTCAGAAAGCTATGGCGGGAGCGAAGCCTAGCGTAGCTCCCGCCTTAGCCTTCGATGTTAGCTATTTTTTTTTGTAACAGCACATACAATTATTATTTTCAATAGGTATCATTGTCTTTAACATTATTAAATGTAAATGTAAATCATATACCAACTTTTATCAAGCAAATTAGATTTTCCACGTGGTAATAAAAAAAATAACTAACACCAAAGGCTAAGGCGGGAGCTTCGCTCCGCTACGCTCCCGCCTTAGCCTTTGAACGTAACCATTCTGAGTCGTCTTGATCGCTCGCTTCGCTCGCTCGCCGAATATTAAGCATTTTAAGCTTTAGGTATTTCGAATATAAGTGAAAAAACATTAGGTATTTAGATTTTAGGGATTTTGTACGTAGGTTATATTACGTTAGGTTTTTAATTTTAGGGATTGTAATACGTACCCCTTTGAATAAAATATTGATGCACTAGAAAAGTAAAAGAATAGATAGGTAGGTTTAGAATTTCGATTTAGAATTTTGGTGGGTAGTTTCGAACTACTTCGTAGTGTAAGCATTTGATGAACATCTGTAGTATTTGATGGAAAATTTGCTATCCTCATGTTTGTTTTTTGCACCTACTTAAGGTTTCAAATGAAGCTTAACCCAAGCTTTGGAATTTCATGTGATAATTGTAGTAACGTATTCATGTATTTATCAATCTACGATACTAGGTCGCTAGGATATAATCAAAAGATTAGCATAATCTGTTACATATTATAAGCTTAATATTTTTATTAGTATTTTACCAACTGTATCTCCAACAAATTACTTCCGTAAAAAACAAAGACAGTTTCCCGAATACTTAAGTACATTTTGGTCAGTGTGCAATGAAATATACCCGTAAGCAGCAGTTTAGGCGATCCCTAGTTGTAGAATACAGTAACAGGTCGGCAAAGCAAAAGAAAGAGCGATGCAATACGCGTAAGGCAGTGCGAGATACAAAGACGACCATCTTTCTTACATCTCTCTCATCACAACAAACTCCTTCGCCCACTTGCGCTTGACCCCGCCATTAACTAAACTTCTAGCTTACCTACCTCAATATCGACCTTTAAGCTTTAGTTTCAGCTATTGTAGTCGCCCATAGCCGTCGCGAGAGTCAAGACTGCATTAAAAAAATCATGTATATCACACAAGGTTGAGCCGGAGGTTTCGAAATACCAGAATATAGGTCAACCGAGCGAAATCACTAATGCATTTAATATTGGGCGGCGCTGCACAAATACGAGGAGGCGTGTAGTTAGGTGGACTCGCCCATCTTGCGGGTAACGGGTATACCTATTTTAAGATCGTGTTCGCGAAGTGTCGGGTGATGAAATAGGTGGCTAGTGTTAGTGTCATAGCTTCCCCGTTCGTCCGTACATTTTAAAATTCCACACAAATAGAGAAAGTTAGAGTATTTAGACAGTTTACCTGAAAAAGGCAGCCTTAAAGTTATAGGATAGGAGCACCCGAACTACCATATTTTAATACTAATACCCAAACTGTTTCTTTTCTACAATATCGTGCATATTTAAAGTATCCCTGCTTATACTTAAATCCGAATAACATTTGTGACTTCAACGAATTGAACAGCTATTAACACAAGTAGAATTTAATTAGGTACCTACATAAACACTACATAAAGCTTGCCTTAATACGTCCTATCAATCTACTTCGCGTTCTACGAGACTAACTTACTGAAGCAACAAAAGCCCATCTCTTAAATATTATGCTGGCAATCTCATGTCAAATTTGGCCAATCTTATTCTGTACTAGCCGTTGCCCGCGACTTCGTCTGCATAGAATTCGTTTATCGCTATCCCGCAGGAATCACGCCATTTTCCGGGATAAAATGTAGCCTACGTGTTATTCCACACTATAATCTATCTATGTTCCAAATTTCATCCAGATCTGTCCAGCCGTTCTGGCGTGAAAGAGTAACAAACATCCATCCAACCATCCATCCATCCATCCATACTTACAAACTTTCGCGCTTATAATATTAGTAGGATATCTCAGATTCCAGACTCGGATGAAGTAAGTTGGTATTTGAAAGAATTCTTGTATTTTCAGAGGACACGTGTGAGAACCCCGAATCGGAGTCCCCGCTAGGAACGGAGCTTATGAGCGCAGATACATTGTTCATTTTCGCCATTATCACTTTAATTGTATCGGTGTTAAGCTGTGCTGCGGCCATCGTGTTAATCTATGGTAAAACAATAATACACACACACATAGAGACATATGAACACACTCACAAGCTTTTTCATTTGTATAATTAGTAGGAAGGATGTTACTTGTTACTTTAATTTTGCAGTTGTTGCCGATGAGAGCAAGAAGCGATTTATATTCGCAGCCGTTTGGGTGCACGTTTGCATTTGCTTCTCCTGCCTAGTGGTTGATCTCACTCTTGCGGTATTCTTCGGACTGGATTATGGAAATCTATCTGTTATAATGGTAATGTGTTAAACTCTGGCAAGGAGAAGATATCGTTATATTATATCCTATCCTCTACTGTTTCATCAAAATTGTCACACGGTGTCTTGACATTTTGTATATAAGTAGAGTACCTACTGCTCGACATGTTATGGACAAATTTTTAGTAGAGTCTGTCTAATGAATCGAGGCAATCGCCTTTTTTCCAAATTCTTCATATGGCAACAATTTTATCTGTCAAACTGGTCTGTGGAGCTGTCGCATAACTGCTTGAACTTTGCATCTCAGTCGTCTCAGCTCGGTGTAGGAATAGTTTACAGAAGATGTGCGGAGAGTAAGACAGCCGGGGAAATTACGGGCACAAGAGGCATTTCATCTTAATCCTCTAGGTTGGCAACGCATCTGCAATCCCCCCGGGGTTGCGGGTGTCTATGGGCAGTGGTGATCACTTACCATCAGGTGACCCACTTGCTCGTTTGCCTTCCTATTCACATAAAAAAAAAAAAAAGATATTTTTAACGTGTTATATATAGGTGCCTAATGGCCAAACATAATCAATGTTGAAAATAAATACAATAGAATAGACAGTATTATTGACACCGAGTTGGCATTATTATTATTTAGCTTCGTGAAAGTGACGATTCTTTAACGAGTGTTGAATTTCTAGAATCTGACTTTGATTATGACTCCTAAATGGTACCTGGTAAATCAGGATAGCTAGTAATACATTCTTGAGTAGGTATCTATTTTCATTCATCTTACCAGACCCCCAACTTCTCATTTTTGTCTTGCCCTTCAGTCTCAGGAGGGCCATGTTTTTTAATTAATTTATTTTATTGAATTACACTTTCATAAAATATGATTTAAAAAACAATTTAATACTTAGGTACTTAGTATAAAAAAAATCTGCAATAAGTTCTGTTACCAGACAGTGATTTTTTGAATTTGCCACTTTTTTTAAGTTCCACGATCGACTAAATAGACTCTATCTAACCCAACCACCTCCTGAAGTATTCCGGATTAACTTTAGGACACAGAGTAGGTATATAATGCTGTTCTCGTTTGTTACAGAATAACTCGCTTCCCGGAATTGTCATTAATTACAGAATTGAAGTTTTACGTCAGGGTGCTTTAATTTTCATGACCGTGGCCTTGAAGGGGTACTTGACCTATGTTCTAAACGGAGTCCTGCTGACATTGTTGATAATTTACGCGACTAAGTTTAGAAGTAATCTACAACATGATGAGGTGAGTTTTAAAAGTGTTGTAAAAGAGACTATAGTAAGTAAGCCATACTGAGCCTCTAGTGTAAGTTTTCGCATGTAATAACTTCTCGAATGCGTTCAAGTAAACGTCTCAATTACTATGGAAAAATTGACAGCGCCACTTGCGGATCGAAACGGCAACAAACTGTTCTCATAGTAGAGTCTGGCAAACGAAAGCGTGACCTGGACTTTTCTTAAAGTTTTAATATGGCAACATTATTAATCTGTCAATGGCACGTCAAAGCAATCGTCAAAGTCTTTGGTACTAGATTAAACCAATTGTTGAAGAAAGTAAATGTTAAGTAGGTAAATATTATGATATTAATAAATGTACATTCTAATAAATAAATCAAAACACTCGTTTTTTTTACTCACATCCACAACGGTCAAGGCCTTTAATGCATTTAAAAACAAATGACTTTTTGAAGTGTGTTTTTAACCTCAGGTTAATATTTCTAAAGATGTGGTGTGTTCCTTGTATAAGAAACTAGCTGTTGCCCGCGACTCCATCTCGATAGGGGTATAAAAATAGCCCACAACTTATTCTCAGACCTACCGAATACAGACAAAAACATTTCATAAAATCGGTCAAGCTGTATTAGATTAAGTTCGCAAACAACTATTATATAAATTGATTGTCATAAATACAAAAAAAAAACCAGTATCAAAACTATACTATAATTAGTAATACCACATGTATATTTTTTGAATTTGCCGCGGTTTCTCAGGTCACGCTTTCGTTTGCCAGACTCTATTTGTCATTATAACGCACCGCTGAAAAGCTGCCAGGCGCTCGAATTAATTAATAATGATAGTATGGTACTAACCAGCGCAGGGGTTCCCAAAGTTGTCTGGGCTACGACCCATCTAATACAAGTTTACAAACTTGGGACCCACCTCTAAGAAATTCAACCGTTACCAATATGAAGAAAGTACTTTTCAAATAACAAACGAAGTGTTAATCATTTTTTTTCGGTGTCGTTCTACAGGCAGGGCCCACTTAATATTCGCTCGCGACCCACCAGTGGGAAACCCTGAACTAGAGGGATTTCGTTGCTCTATAAATTGTATACCTATTTCCGTAGCTAGCTCTTAGACTATCTCTACTTACCGGAGACTTTTGATCATTGTCCGGTATTCTTAACTTACTGGGTCCTTACTGGTGACTTTTTAAGACGTAATGGCGACTTTACGTACGAGTATCATGTTTGAGAAAAATATTTTTTTAACTCCAGATTTACTTAACCACTCCTGCAATCAGCATTTGGGTAATTGAAGAATATACGAAAACTAAACTAGCACTTTTTGTTTCAGCATTCAATCCATAAGCTGGGCGCGCTGAATGCTTACGAGTGAGTGTACACCTAGACCTAGATAGAGTCGTATTGACGACACCAGAATTAGCATAGCGTAGATATTTTTATAAAACTCGTATCTCAAAATCAATAACCATACTAAATGATGTTACGCAGTGCGCTGTTGATTTCAGATTACGAGCTTTACAAAATATTGCCGACGTCTGCTCTTAACATGCTACTTGTTTAGAAATTTATTGCATGACAGAAAGCAACAAATAATTTCCATTTGACATTGGCATTGATTTTTGTCCGTTTTTCATTATTTACTTTTAAAAAACCTTCTATCTGATACTACAAGAAATCATATTTAGTTTACAATTCCTGTAAACAAACAAAAACCACAATTTGTGCCAATTGTGCCATACCACGCAGTAGCGTGCAGTGGGTGGTCGCCAGCGTAGGCAGGGGTAATCAGCGGGAGGGTGGCGCACACAATTTGTATGCGCTGCCTGCCCTGCCAATTACCTAGTCACTGCACGTGCACGTCCTAGATACCGCACTAATAAGTCTGTCTCTGTACATGCGGTCTATGTTTAAGTAAGCTTTGAATTCGCTAGAATCGAATATAATATTTACTATATAATTAACCAGACTCCCACGCCTTGCCCTCCTTCCACCGCCGGTAGTGACATGAGCTAGCCACCCGCCATCCAATACTCCCAATACGATAAATTTATACTACGAGTACCTAACCTACAATAATTTTAACAGCCACTTTAGCTCATCGGGTCACTGTTCGTGATCCTATTTTTTTAAGTTTTTGCACGTGCCGCTCCTACCGTATAGGTAGCTTTAGCAGGTTCATAGTTACTCTACTTTCATGTAGGTTAGACAGTCGCCAAAACTCTAACTGATCGATAGTGAACTTTATTACCATGTTAAAAAGGAGCACTGACTGACTGTACACACATATCATAATGTACATAATTTTTCACCTCACTTGCTCGAAAAGGCTGTCTTGGGTGGAAAAGGTTTTTGAAATTCGAACGTGACGATGACCACCATTGTCCACCTACTCAAATACTCAGAAATTTGAAATTTGAACTTCGCATGTTGCCGTCCCGCTTCTTATGCTGGGGCTTAATTTTTGAAAGCTCATGTGTGAAAATGCCACTCGAAAGTGGTGAAAAAGTGTGCGGAATTTTAAATACGAGTAGCTTAGAAGATACTCACGGCTCTCATTAATCTTATCAACTAGTCAAAAATTTGATTAGAGCTGTACTTTTGAAGATATAAACAGATTTATTTATACCATTTTCGAGTGGTACTTTCGAGTGATGTGCTTTCAAAAATCGGGCCCCTGGCCATGTTGCACCATCCTTCGGCAGCGTCATACCGATTGGACAATAGGAATGATGGTGTATGGCCAGGTAGACCGGTAGTTAATGCAACTTCAGAGGATTTTTATTTTAAGCTTTATCAAAAACAATGGTTACGTCACACAAACCCGCAAACTTTCGTGTTATTTATTAGGTGTTTTTGATTGCGCACTTACTGGGGCTCGATTTTTGAAAGCACATGTATGAAAATACCACTCGAAAGTGGTGAAAAGAAAATTATAGCTAGAACAAAATATATTTACCTTGCTACTCCGCTACTCACGTGCAAGATAACCAAGGCTGTGCGAAATATATATGTTTTCATGCAACCCTCCCTCCACTACTGCCACATAAAACACATATAAATCCCACAAACTTAATTATCCCTTACACCACACAAACACTGACGCGTTTCGATCCCTCTAAAGGATCATTATCAAAGTTTAGTGAGCACAATTGTTACACATGCAAGCCAACGCCGTACACAAAGCCGTCGTACAAAGTTGTCGAAACGCGTCTGTGTTATTCTGTTTGGCTGTGATGTATGTGTGCAAATTTAGCAAAATGTCAAGCAAAATCTACGGCCAGCCACTGGTCAGCCTCATCTGGTGCATACTTGCTCAGACGGTCGAAAAACTTTACCCATAAATGGGTGGATGTGGGCTGATTTGATTCATTAATACCCACCGACCAGGCTCCTGGACCTAACTGTCACTTACTTTTCAGAATGCAGAAGAGAGAAGATGCTTGGCAGCAACAACAAGAAGCGGAACTGCCTTTCTCTAGGGGGTAAGGGAATTATTTTGTATAGATTCGGCATTTATAGGCACTTTCGGTGACTGGATCGTGTAAGCACAGTCAGCGTTATGTAGTATTTGACATCCAAGATAACCAAAAAGTTCTGCATGCCTTTCTATTTCTATGGTGTGCTGAACTATTCGGCCGACTTGGATGCTTCAAAGTAAATGCCTCTAACTGTACTTAGTTGTTCCTGGCAGAAGTTCGTGCCTTCTCGTGCCATGTAGATTTTTTATTATAAACATTTTAACCGCTTTTTAGTGTCTTACTTAGTTCTTGCAAGTCAAATTTGACCCACTTTTATAGTCGGTTTGTCTTGAAATTTATTACACTACACAAATGTAAGGTAGGATTGATGTGATGATAATGCAACTACACTCAGCTAAAGTTCGTATTAAAAATAAAATTGTTAATAAAACTTATCAGAGTTTGGGTCTGTCTGTTTGTTCACGTTAATCAAGGAATTTAATAAACGGATTTTCACAGGTAAAATTAAGCTTCGCCGTTAGCAACACATATTTTAGACTCTCTTACATTCGATTTCGTACTAAGTAAAGCCTTTTCGGGAATAATTATTGATCATTATAATTAAAAATGATACATTTAAATACTTATTAAATAAATAATAATATAAATTTGACAATCTTCTAAAAGTCGAGTCCATGTGAATAAAGTTACGGGCGCTAGCTAGTACACATGAGTATACACGTTCCGTTAAATAGGGGGAGATAGGACCTTTCAAATCAGTCTAGTAATTGTAAACATTTGGCAGTCGCCAGCAGCTGAACCCCGGCTTCGTGCCCGACGAGGAGCCGCGACGCAGTCCGCGGAGCCCTGCGCGGACGGTGCCGATGACGCCTTTGTCCGATTATTCTATGTAAGTAAAACAACACTATGGGAACTACAATACCTACAAATCAAAATAGTGATGGATTGTTAACCGCATCGCCTATAAGGTGAATCAGATTTTAACCTATTCCTTCAAATTTACGTGGTTTTAAATTTCCAGCAGCCGTGACTACGACCGCTCCGACTCTTGGCAACACAGCGGGGGCAGCGCGCGTCCGTTCTCGTACATGGAGGAGCCGCGCCGGCAGACCCGCGCGCCGGCCGCGCCCGTGGAGCCCCAGTGGCGCCGCGACCCCTGGCCGCCCGCGCCCCCTGTACCAGCGCCCGACTACAGCCCACCTTCCCGCCGCCTCAAGTCTGCATTGAAGCCCAACTATATGTAGTCAGCTCCAGCTTAGCACACCAGTGGTCGCGGATATTTAACATATCCCTTTAAAGTTATAAACAATGTGCATTCCCATGTCTGCGACGATATAGTTCCAATTCAGCTACTTAAGCTAAGTTAGCTGTACTTTAGTTGACTCCGGTCCGGACTCCGATCCGGCTTTTGTACAACTCTACTATTTTCGCCCTTTTTAAATTTTTTTACTGTGAGTAATTCATTATAGAAAAAACTTTCCGAAACCATTTAATTACTTTCATTTAATGTGAAATGCAATGCAAGTGGGATGGCCCTCGGCTTTTCATGGGAATACCTAATAGGGGATAGACGATTCATGGGATAAAATGTAGGTACAGATTATAAAAGCGTGTCTAGTTGATATTCGATTTTTGGCCGAAGAAGATTAATTAAGAAAATTAATTGTCCATCGCCATAGGCCGAAGCCGAAAGTCCTAAAAAGATGAATTTCGATGCTTCCCTCTATTTGTGTCGAAGCCAAAGGTAATATTTTTGGCCGAAATGAGCCAAAACTGACCGAAAACTCGGTCGGATAGCCGGATACAAACACATGTCCTCTATTTGATTTTTACGAAAAAAATATAATTTATGATAAAAAAAATGTGTTCTTTAATTGTAAATAAATATCTTATTTTTTATTTGGACTTCTGTTTTATTTACATTTGTACTAAATTGCTGTATAAATCTTCCTTAGCGTCCTTAAACGAACATTTGCTTGCCAACTTTACGTCGTTGTAAACAGTCATTCAAAATGAAAAATGTCTTGAGGAACCATCCAGGACATAATTATCATTTGTCAAATTCGGTTAGCCCGTTGAGTAGTTACGAGCGGAAATAAGAATGGACATTTGGACATACGTACATAAGTACATACGCAGCAAACACATAACCCTCCTTTTGAACTACCGCAATCGGGTAATTAGAATAGAATTAAAACAATATATTTAACTTTCTCATTGAAGTATTATTTGCATTTCCTTGTTTGTGTAATTCAGAATTATAAACTTTTAGAACTTCTTATGTCAAATGATATGAAATAGAAAACAATTACAAACATTTTATGAAACTTAAACCAGTCAATTTAAACCTATTATTATTATTGTGATGTATATACTTATATTTTTATTAAACTGTCTCATCACGTTTAAAAAAATAAATTACACAAAAACTCAATCATGTTCTTAACAAAATTATCCTAGCATTATGCCGAATATGGACAACGGGATTTAATTATCCATAATAGGTACTAAGTTAACTTCAATCTTATAAATAATATATACAACATTTTTACATCGCTTTATACAAATGGAGTCTTATGTACAGTATCAAAGATCGTCCGGTACTTTTGTCTCCGGGTCTAACGTGAGCGAGTGGTCGGGGTCTGCTTCGGGCGCCCGCTCGGCTTGGGGCGGAGGCGCGACCGCGGGGGGCATTTTGGGGAGCACTTTGTCCGTCTGGAATGGTTCTTCCAGCACTTGGCTGGCGCACCGAGGCGCCGCCGCCGGGGCCTCGTCGTGCGACAGCGACAGCTCGAACTGCGCCACCAGCTGACTCAGCACTTTCTTGAGATGATCGAACGACTCTGATTCAGCCGGTGCCCCGGCGCTCTCCAGCACAGTCTCACAACTCCCGTCTTCACAGGCGACTTCGTGCTGCCTCTGAAGCGATTTCAGTTCACCAACGGTAACGGTTAGATCAGGCTCTGCTAACATCGCGTCCGTGAGGAACTGACCTTCGACTGTGAAAAGGAAGACGGCAGGTATTTCGATATCGTCTTTCCCGTCGCCAGACATGGCGAACATAGCGGTGCTTTCGTGCGAGGAGTCGACTACGTTGTCTATAATGATGGCTAACTTGGCGCCAGCTGCTTGGATGTTGCGTACTTTTTGCGCGAAGGTGCACTGCCCGCGTTGGGCGACGGCGAAATTGTCTGTGAGGGTGGTAGTGAGCGGGTTGCACGCGTGGGGGGGATCAGCGAGCTGCGGGGAGCCGGTGAGTGCGGAGCGCAGTTCGCGGCCGAAGTGCCCCGGGCCTGCGGGGAACACGCGCCCTCGGACCACTACGCCTACCGGCACTACACCGTTCTCGAGGTCGCTCAGAGAATTCCATTTGGACATCTCGCGCATGAACGTCAAACCCTCAGCAGCGTCTTTGGAAGATTTAGCCTGGAATATAATATGTCTAATAGGTAATCTAGCATTCAATTCATTTAAAGCTCTCATATTCTGAATTTAAATTTAAACAAGCGGTTAGGTGTGCGTCAACCATTATTATGGACGTACAATTTTGAATTCTCCGAAAGTTAGTGGAGGTATATGAATGAATGGGGATGAATGTATGCGAGCGAGCAAGCGAAGTGAGAGCAAGATGGGTCAGGGCAGAAGCGACTCGGACAGGTTGGATTAGAAGGCTAAGCAATATAGACCCATCATAATATATGTACACCCCCTTGCTAAAAAATCGGGCACCTATGGTTTTTCATATTTTTAGGCATTAAAGCTTAGAAAATAAGCTTTTATGCACATAAAATACAAAAACCATGGGTGCCCGTTTTTTTTGCAAGGGGGTGTTGTCAATTTCAAAAATTATCATTTCCATAAATCAAAAACCATTTCCAGAGAAACGTTTGTAGAACACAAAAAAAAAATATTGGGTCTTTTTGTACAATATTTTTTGGAAAATTAACTAAATATGTAAAATGGGAAACGACGTCACATGTCCGGTCCAATACTGCCATTATAGAAAACCTTGTCTTCCGGGTTTCCGTTTGACATTTACAACTCTCACAACACAACACTACTGACAGTTGACGGTTGATCAGATTTAACTGTTTGCCGGGCAATAATAATGTGTTTTTGCAAGTTTTCACTTGAAACCATATTTTTTGTAGACATTCTGCTCGAGTTTGGGCAGCTCGTTTTGACGTTCAACGACATTGACAACTACTTTCACTGTCAAACTAATTAGCACAGGATTTGTCAGTTAATTAAAGTAATTATTTCAACGTTTTTTAAGTATACAAAACACAGCAGTGACGTCATTTTGCTAATACTTGACGTTACATACGCCATTTCTTCTCGAGCAACGATTTAAATGGATTTTCCCACGAAAATACAAGATTTTTACAAGTATAAAAATGTGGGTATACTAAAACAATTAAAATATTGGGAATTACGTGTAGTAATAATGCTAATTAAGTGTAATATTGCTAATTACGTAACTTTATTCCGTCACTCGTTTGGATGAATAAACCGCCTAACGTGCTCGCAACTTCTCAATTGGCATTGTTCACTTTTTTAAGTATGCTCCAATTTGAAAACCATTTGGAGGAAAACAACCAATTATACGATTTATCTTGTCTGATTTCAAAAATACTTTACGATTACAGATATTTTTGTAAAAGTATTTTTGACCTTAGTTTGACCTAACGACCGGGTTTTTTGGCAGAATCGGGCATTAAATGTTTGCCACAAAAATGAACAAAAAAAGTTAAGCTACGGTAACTGTCAGGCTGTCACTGTCACATCTACATCATAACATTACATTCCTACTTAATGTACAAACGTTAGAAATAAAAGCAAATTCAAAGTATAAAACTGTGAAATACACAATAGCTAATTATAAAAAATGTTTTGTGCCGGGGTGCAACAATGACTCGAACAATAGACCACACAAAATCGAAGAGAAGAAGAAGAGAAAGGGAAGATTTGCAGAAGAAATGGTGTACGCAAGCTAATGTGGAATATTTCAAAGTTTACAAGATGTATTGTTGCGAAAACCACTTTAATGTAAGTAGGAGTCGGGAAAGATGTACAAGGATCAACAGCTTTGTTCTGTGGTCAAACGAGAAAAGCAAAAACAGCATGGAAAAGAATAACAACATCAACGGACGGAACGATTCGAACACATGAACGTTGGCTGACGTTGACTTGACACACACATTCACAGATCTATGACGTTGACATATAGACAAAACCATTGACAAAACCGTTTTTTTTATTGCTAACGAACTGATTGGGGATCGTGCCAAAATTATCAAATCATCAGACAGCGAAAAAATATTTATTATTAATAAACAAACGTAAAAGTATGCTTTCTCTAATATTCAAATTAGTTGCTTGAAATAGTCCATTTTATCAAATAAAGGTGTTAAAACACAGCTTAAAAAAATGAACAATGCCAATTCAGCACTAACAATAACAGCTTCGATTGAAGAGTCTTTAACACGTTAGCTGCCGTAAGCAACAGCAGTGGGGTCGCGTAATCTTCTCTGTGTGGCCATGCGTCACCAGTTCTCGTTTTTCAGGATATTGCTGCTCACGGCACCTCAGTATTAAGGCGATTACTGTGAGCATCACCGGTGGGATCACAAAGTTAGCATAAGGCGTGTGAGCAACACTTTGGGCGAAGTATGGTGGGAATAGAATGAACTGACCGTGTTAGTAGTGTAGAGCAGCTGCACCCTCCCGTCGGGCAGCGTGAGCACGGAGATGCCCATGTCGGCGAGCGCGTGTATCTGGCGCGGGTCGTTGAGCGGGCGCAGCCGCGCGGGCGGGCGCGCCGCGCTCGCCCCCAGCAGCTGCCGCAGCGGCTGCCGCACCTTCTCCGCCACAAGCGACGCCGTACTCGGACACGTTCTGACACATACCAATAGCAGATTAGTTCTCGTGGTCCCAATGTTAAATATTGACCAAACTGTGAGTGTGAGCGAACCTTTACGGAGTGACGTGATCAGTGTTGTGTGCTACCCTACATTTGACAATAATAAAAATGACGATGAAAACGAGGGTAGTTGTGCGTCGCTGTCAGTTGCGTCGAACAGCCGCGCGAGCAGAGCGTTGGCGCGCAGTGTTCGTTTCGCTGCCACCGGGGCGAGCGCTCTAGGAAGAAGGACTACGAAATAGTCCGAAACATGTCGAGCATCACTCGACTTTTTATACGTGAGTTATCCGTTTATGTGTAATGATGATTAAGTCTCACGGTAGTTTTATGTTGAAAGTCCCAATGTTATAAAAATCCTCAATACAGATAATAAAATAATCCTCAATACGGATAATATTAGGTTAGGTTCTTTAGGTATCCTCAAATGCCCGAAAGGCAAACCGAATAAAAATAAAGTTCGGGGTTCAGTCGACCTTATGGTAATTCGACATTTTCAATGACAGTGAGCCCACGAGGCCGTAACCCAAATAACTTGGTTCAAGGGCGTCACCAGCCAGGACCAGGGTGTGCTTAACATTTTCGTAAAGCGGGTACGCATCTACAAGCTTTAACCGTAACTGTTACACGTTACAGTAACGTATCTCAGAAGCGCATTCATTTACCTAGCCTTTTGTAATAACAGATTGTGTAACTGTGTAAACTCATTTACTTTTTTTTTTTTTTTATATGAATAGGAAGGCAAACGAGCAAGTGGGTCACCTGATGGTAAGTGATCACCACGGCCCATAGACACCCGCAACCCCGGAGGGATTGCAGATGCGTTGCCAACCTAGAGGACTAAGATGCAATGCCTCTTGTGCCCGTAATTTCCCCGGCTGTCTTACTCTCCACACCGGAACACAGCAGTGCAAGCACTGCTACTTAGCGGCAGGATTAGCGAGTAAGATGGTGGTACTTCAGCTCAAATACAGTTGCCTTTACCCGCCTGAGTCATACAGATATGTATAGTCGCTCACTCCGATCAATACCGTCTGTTCTCACAAATTTATCTTTGTTCTTATAATTTTCCGCAAAAAAAAATTAAAAAATTAAAAAAAACATTTATTGAAACAGGGGAATCAAAAAAAAATAAAAAAACATGTTAACACTAACGACAAAAAAGTCAACCGAGCCGAATAGTGTAATTAAAAATATAAGCCAAAACACAATCTAATTAAATTGTATCGTACTAGCGCGAGAATTTCAATCGTTGCTTACTTTCTGTACTTATCCTCGTCGTCGTCATCGAGCTTCAAAGAGAAATATGATGTGTTTCTTCCGGCATGAGCGAGTGAGAGAGGCAGGAAATGCGCCTCCGTTGTCAGCACATAGTCCTCCAACTTCACAGGCATGTCCTTGTCGTCTCCAAACAACATGTACAAGTACTTGAACGTCTCAGCGAGCACGAACGAGTCCATCCTGTCCTCGTGAACTCTGGTTCTGACGTCATTGACTGCAGCGTAACCACAAGGCACTTTAGTGTATTGCTGCAGAGCTTTGAGCACTGTCTTGCCAACGTGCAAGTAATGGTCGTCTTCTGTTGCGCGGTGGAGGAAATACGTGGACTCAAGGAACTCCGGCCGTAGTGGATGTTGGCCCCAATGTACCTGAAATTGACAGTTTATTGGTCAGACTAAGCTATCACGTTAGCAAAAAGAGGCATTTTATTAATTACTGTTCAGGAGCATGTAATATATCTGTAAAGGGGCGGAGCCCGATTTTTGAATTTACATCTGAGAAAAGTCTAGCGTTTGAATAAAATTTTCGATGAATAGCAACAGAATTAAATGTGTAAAGGTTTTTTGGTGTGTGCAAGAACAAAAGTTAAACGTTTCTTGCATTGAGGCTAACATATAATCTTGCAATTTTTAAAGATATCGCCCATGTTCTGATTTAACATGAAATTAACCTCATCTATAATAAATTCTATTCAATTGACAAAGCTATTCAAAACGTTCCGTGGCATTGAAACGTCTGTGATCAGAAAAATCTTAACATAATGCCAGGGACACACATGTGTGTCAACGGAATTCGTACTCCTATGGTAATGAAACACATTCGTGACCGTTATAATTTGGAGGGGTATAGCGTAAGGTCTTATTGAAGCGTTGCTGGCACTGAACGTGTCAATCAACTATATTAGGCGGCCTGATAGAAGATTATACTGCACCTGGAAGTCAGTGGTGAACGCTTCCGGTATGAAGGTGTGCCGCTGCATGACCTGGTACAGCATCTCGTGAGTCTCCACCGCGGGGCGAACGTCCCCCAGCAGCACCTGCAGCCCCGGCCAGAACGCCAGAAGCGCATCCATGAAGTTACGAGACTGCAGGTGCGGCCTGGTACAAGACACGAAACAATTTAATAATGTGACAACCACCAAGTAAGCTAGGGCGTGCAGCTGATACAAATTGTGGTGCGCCACCCACACGCTGCCTACCCTGGCGACATTCCACTGCACGCCACTGAATCGCAAGAGGGATATACTTAAGTAGGAACCGAAAACACGTGGACGGCTGAGAAAGATAGAGATAATAATTGTTTACACTGAACATAAACAGTCACTGCTTCTCCGCAACTACCTACATCATACTGCAAGAGACATTAATAAGAAAGATACTATCAAACGAATCAAGAATTTTTATTTCTTGATTTTTATGTTTACTTTTACGGTTTTACCGTTAGAAATTAAATTTCTAAATGTCAGTGAAATTTAGAACACATAGAAAAATCCGAAAAGTAAAGCTATGGCCGGGAATCGAACCCGGATCAGCAGATGGTGAGCAGTAGATGTTCTACAGGAGTTTGTAATTGTGTCGTACAGACACATCATTCAAACAGATGACGCTTAGCGACAAAAAATCGCATTGTAACAAAGGTCACGTGACATCTAGTAACAGGTAGAAAAATTCGGAGACTACCACCTGCTATGGGTGGTGTAGGGGTATAGCACGCGTCACGGAATGACGAGGATCCGGGTTCGATTCCCGGACATAGCTTTACTTTTCGGATTTTTCTATGTGTTCTAAATTTCACTGACATTTAGAAATTAATAAGAAAATTTAAATAATATACTTGAAGTAAGACCATTTTCGGCCCAGCTACAACTGGTTGCATATTAGAGCGTTTACACCGCTCGGGTCGAACGTCATCACCACATATTACAACAACGGAAGGATAAGTCGCAACAACTTTTATCAAACTAGACTTCGGATCAGAGCTGTCTCTCGTTTTAATATAAAGTTAACTTTAAACATCGTTTTTAACAATGTTCGTGGATAATGAAAAGAAAACATCATAAAACACTGAGTATTTGCAGAGGCCTCACCAGGACGTCTTAATGTGATTCAATTCCGAACTAAAGTTGGAGCGATCACTGTCAGATCCATACTAGAAGTGTCAAATATGACAGCTGAAAATCGGATTTGAAAAGCATTAAGACGTCATGGTAAGCCCCTAAACTGGGCCACCAGAGATTTCTCATGCATTTGACTACTATGCTTTGGACTTGTCAAGTGAGATGAATAGAGAATTCGATTGATGACTTTGAATGATTCTGCATTGCTATTCCGTGTACGGAGCGTAGCATAAAAACTGATTGGAGGGGCGAGATTAGAGGTTTGTCAATAACGCAATAATCAATTCAGGTACCGTGAGCAAAACAACTGGTGTATTTTTTTTTCAGCAAATAAACAATTTCTAAATTCGCTTGGCAGATTGATAAAGCCTCGGATAGATGTCGTTGTTGTTTTTGCAGACAGCATTTTGAGAATATATTTTTTAATTAAAAAAAAAAGACTGACTATATGCTATCGGTAGAGCTCGTGAGCCCGCGTGACATGGCAACTGTAACCAATTTTTCTCAAACACACAACGAAATATTTACGTTCATTATAAAGTATAGGCCGCGAAGTGTCACGTTTCAAGTGCGACTAGACGAGACGTCTTAAATGGAATTTCATACAACATTGCCGGCCTAGGCCTGGGCCGGCGATGTATTCTTTTTCATTTTCATTCAACACATTTTTGTGACACAGCATCTTGGCATTTGAGAAAAGTACTATACAAGCCTTGGCCACGAACAGGGATTGTCGGCCTCGTATCTCTAGGAGTCGACAACACTTCGCCCTCTATAACTACTCGGCCGGCAATCGCCTACTTCGTGGCCGCTTCAGTAATATACTATTATTGACAAAAGTGTGCACGCATAGCGGCAATGAGAAAACATTGCTGCTTAGAAAACAACAAGAGCTATCGTAACGTATCAAATAATCGCCTGAATGAAAAATTGATAAAATTCGCAAAGCATTTTATAGTCTTTCATTAGGTGCCATCTGCCCTGATGCCTGCATGTGTATGTAATTGTATTGCGTATTTCACCCACTTCAGTATTCAGATTGACATTAAATTTCGTATACAATTATGTAGATTGCATGACAATGCAAATATAGCGGACGTAAAGCACAGTTAGCTAAATAAGCTGTATTAAAAAATGTATTTTAAACAAAATCACATTACAGCCACTTGTTTCATCATAAATTAAAGCATAAAAACTTCGCTTAGACCCCAAACTACGACTAAAGCTGATGAACACTACATTTCAATCAAATGTCGCATGGCATATGAACATCATTTCAATGGTTACAGATATGAAAGTAAAAAAAATGTTTCAAAAAGCACTTATAAATACAGCATCAACATTGTATTTACGAGTCTTACCTATGCATATGCACGGCCAACATAACAGGGCCTCTGCTTATGTATTTCATCACAGCATTGTAGTGTCTGTTGAATCTGGCCAAGTACTTCTCATCGCCGAGCAGGATGTACGCTTTGAGGCAGTATTCGTAGTACGAGTCGATGCCAGCACCGACACCGGAATCTTTCCGTACCCAATCGCCTGAGTGTATGTTAATTACCGTGCCCATCAAATCAGAGGTTCTGGAAATTAGGAGATATGATTGTTAAAAAAAACTTCCTGACACAATGTACAGGTAATATAGAAAAAGAAGACTATATTCTTCTATCGAACGCATTGTTTCGAGTGTCAGAAATCAAAAGGCTGCTTAGCTTTCAATCTAGCTGTATTGACTAGGACCGATAAATAACAGAAAATATACATTGGCATTGTTAATTTTTTTAGTATGCTCCAATTCGAAAACCATTTGGAGGAAAACAACCAATTATCCGATTTCAAGAATACTTTACGATTGCAGATATTTTTGTAAAAGTACTTTTGACTTTTATTTGACCTAACTGTACCACAGATTCAAGCAGCCATTTTTTTTATTTGTGATGTTCAGAATCAGCCGATATGGGGACGACAGGAGACTGAGTAAAATGTTTTTATTTTTATTATGAAATATATAGCTCAACAGAAAATTCTGTAACTTTTTTTCTGTAGCTAAGGATGGTTTTTCCAATATCAATAGAAAAATCATGAAGCACTTTTAAAATAATCATCCATTCCCAATGGGGGCTATCGCGTGTGAATTTGCCACTAGAGGCGCTAGTGTCGCGTGAGGTCCAATAACATTCAGTTTTCACTGGTTTTAGCGGGATTCGGGACATAAATTATAATTTCTTTCATTTACCTACTGAGAAGTGATCTCCTTCGTGAAATTATCGCAAATATGGATTATTTGGCGATGAATATGAACGCTTTGAAAGCGGAATTAAGAAAAAGAGGCGCAAGACTAAACGGCTTCAAAGAGCAGCTAATTCAGAGGTTTATTTATTTAATAAAATTAATGAGATTCAAGATTTAAAACTTTGTTCGGCGCCGATCTTATAAAGTCGCCTTTGACAGCTATACCTCTGGACCTTAGTCAACAGTGGCGCCAACTGGTGAGCAAAGAAACGATAGTCCCCATTGCGAAATTACCTATGCCTTATTTTCCACAGTCGGTCCATCGCTTTGTGCGCCTTCTGTTCGTAGATTGGTTTCCCGGTGAGTCTTGACAGAGCAGCCATTTCCAAAATCATAGTCCCCGCGCAGGCCGTGCACGTCTCGCGTGACTCTTGCATATTCCTTATGCCGTGTCGGAGATTTATCTACAAACAAATAAACACGTACAGTGTGAACAAACCACAGACAAATGGGGGTATGTACTCGTACCTGATGCAGTGGCGTGCAGTGTAGGCAGCGGTAGGCACCTGGAAGGTGCTACACCACAATTTGTACGCGCTGCCTACCCCCCACTGCACGCCCTAGCACGACTGTTAGAAAAGCCTAACGGACAAATCTGTGCGCGTATAGAAAGGTAGAGTATCAGTGATGTGGCGTCCATAGAACTTTTAGGGAAGTGGTTGCGTGGAGGTAAATTAAATACTGTATTCACTAACTGTGTATTAAATAATTAAGTTTGTATAACTAAACTACATGATTTACAGTGAGCACCGCTAACTTAGGGCTGGGGCATGTACGTCCTCCAGTAAGCTCCGCGAGTGACTGCTTATAATGTGGGCCCGTTGGCCCAAGTACAAACTGCTTAGTCAACTCATATTCCAGTGCGAATGTACTGGGATATGAGCTGACCTGGCGTAAGGTCACAAAGTGTGTCCCTACAAACTCGATTCCCACTGGCTTGCCTATTTTAAGGCAGTTGGGCACTTTTAGTGTGCAGAATTAGAGGAAAAGGCTAATTAAATGCCCTTCGGCTTGCCTTCTGATATACTTGACGCCACGCCACTGGTAGGTATATGGTTATGGGCTGATAGCGTCGGCGTTGAACATCAAGAAGATAGGGCTTTAGTTCGCCTGTTATAAGCGATTTATAGCAACACTCACCTTGCCATGTGGTATTCCGGTACTGGTGTTGAAAGCTGGTAGCAGACGGCGGCCCAAGTCTTCGGCTAGCGCCAGCAACTCGCCGTCGTACCACTGCAGCGCCGGCACGTCGGGCTTCAGCGCCGTCGCCAGAACGTGCGCCGACAACAAGCCACTGGAAACACCGATAGAACGCCTTTATATAAGATGTTAGGTAATGAGTGGATAATCCTTGGACTGTGGATAGAGGACATTTCGGACGTTTTATAAAGCTATAATAGATTTAGTAAAAGTTGCACGGTTTCCGAGATATTTGGTCTTTAAGGTTTTTTTCTAAAATAAACAGTCTTGTTCAATGTTTTGATCATAGCACCATTTTAAGCTAATTTTTTTATTTTTGCTAAATATTGTTGTATTCTTGGGCACTTGTGTTATCAGAAGGCTTAATTTTTGCGTTTTGAAACATTAAACAAGGCTGTTGATTTTCGAAAAAAAAACCTAAACCTAACCAGTATTGCTATATATCATAACCCTCTGTATATCACCAGCAAAACCGTCGTAGCCTACCACAAGCAAACTAAAGATTTTCCTCCAAAAGTTAACTTTGGAACCGTGCCCGTGTCTTTATTGTCCCGCAACTGACTATTGCACCCTTCATTTTACTTCTTTGTTCTGAAAGACCGTCAATGAAGACTTTGAGCTTGGTAGTTTGTACTGACCTGTAGATGTATATGACAGTATAATCAAAGCTCAATCTAACATGTTACCAACCTATTATTATTACGTAATTATTTACTCACCCCAGCATTCTAATGTTGGTTTCGAATACTGACACGACTATGTCGTGGTCGAATGTAACATCATCAATAACCAGTTTGATTGCTCTACTGAACTCTGAGAAGTCTCCCATTACAACCAGAGTATCCAAACTGTCCACCAGTGTCAGTGAGAAGCTGAAACAAAAATTAATCACAAATTAAGAACATAGAGTAACCAACCATAAGAGCGTTTCCTAGACTTCGGGAAAAGGTACTTAATTGTCCGTGGAGGGAGGAAATGTGAGCTATCGAAAGGCTTATTTATTATCCGGACAAAATCGCATTACCTAGTGTTATTGCTGAACGCTACCTATTTATACCTCCAGGGTGCTTCAACACTGATCGAACCGGGCCAAAAGTAATGCTACTATAACTGTAAAAACTGTACTTTGTGTAGATGGCTTTGCGCGGGAACTTTTGGGTTTTTAGAATTTAATCAATCAGGGTATAGCAGCTAAGTATTCTAGAGATTATCCCCTACATATAAACAAACATAGATTTACCTCTTTATTACAATAGAATTGTATAAGTATTTTAATTGTTTGTTTTGATTTTGATTTCAAACTAGACGCGGAAAACTAAATAAATCCATACTAACGAATTCATTTAATACGTAGCAAAACTAAAAATATCTTTAGCAAACCCAAAACAAATAGTATGGTGGTTACATGTTCTTATAATTGAATATACTTGAACGCAACTAGCAACGAATCTATCGAAATTTAATGCGTTTTAGCAATTACTAGTTGACAAGGTTGAATTTAGATTTAAGGATTTCTACCAAAAATTACAATACAATAGAAAAAAAATAAGTTGTTTATTAAAATAGTTTTTTAAGTATTTCAAGCTTCATAATGATCATCAGATACATACAGACATTCCATATTTCATGTTAAAATAATAGAGATCCCACCAACGACATTCTGTAAAAAACTAGGCAAGTCTCGATGGAGCTGCTTGTTTATCTCTAAAAAGTAATGAAATCTAGACAAAGTCGTGCCAAGTCTAAGGTTCCTTACTGCGACTTCTTTATTATTATAGTTAATGTTGTGTGACTTGGCCGTTGAAGGGTACACAAGGGAACAAAACCAGGTGCTCCATGACATCATTGCACCAATCTGCAATCGTCAATGGGTAGCGGTTCTGGCGACAGATTGGTGCAGATTTCATTACTTTTTAGAGATAAACCAGCAACTCCATCGAGACTTGGCTAGTTTTTTAAAGAATGTTTTTGGTGGGATTTCACTTCTTTTTGTAGAAACCTGGGCATATTGATTTATTTTATTAGATTTTCTTATTTGACACATTTTTTTTTCTTCGATTATCCTAGTTTTTATAGTTTTCCCTTTATGTGGCCATTAAACTCTAACTCTGTACCAAATTTCAGCTCTCTGAGTTTATGGGAAGTACTAGTTCTATTTTGATGATCATGAGTGAGTGAGTGAGTGGCATAAATGCGAAACTTTGCTTTCGCTTAACTTAACTTTGGAACTAAATGACCTACAGACTTCAAATTTTGGATTTTAAGTATGTGATTATAGCTTACTAGATGACGAAAATTTCTGCGTTCTGGTCTTATCCAGAGGTTCTCAAATAAGGGCCTGAAAATGCAGCGAAATGGTTCCAGTAATGGATGGTACGACAGTGTTTGCTTCGCGCTCGACTTGGCGGGGGCACTACCCAGATTTGTCCAACAAGAAGAATACTAACATACTGGTAATTTTCTCTCACCAGACAAAAGCCATTTAGAAAAAAAAACTAACATACAAGTAATGTAACGTTAAAACGTCTTTTAATTAATAATTGTCCTCCTTTGAGACCATGCATATTGTCTCTGTCCTGTAAACGCATAGCGCAGGAAGCATATGTACACGAGGAAAAATGTTACCAATGCAAACATTGTTATGTAGCTGAAGCTATACCTATTACTGATAGATTAAAACATTTCAATCACACCAACTGACCTTGACGGCCAATAAAGTTACGTTATCGCAACTCTGTTTTAAATCTTTTCATTAAAGGCGTTTTTTAAAGGACGGCATTTTGTCAATCAATTTCGTATGAATCTTGCTGATCTGAACTTACCTACTGTAGATAAGATTTATATTTATGACCAGTGGTATAGTTCGTTTCAGTTAAAATGACGAAAATGCACTTAACATGGGATTTTACAAATTCTTTTGTTGCTAAATATGAAAGGAAAAGATAACAAAAAGACGTAATAAAACTGACCGAAGTATGTCACGTGTACTGGAGTACTCCACCCTTCTTGATCTTTGAAATGAAAGATTTTAAAATTTATTTAACATAGGTAGTCAAAGTCCAGTAAAACGTAGCCAGGGTCATCGAAAACTTAGAACACCAAAATCCAATGAGAAGCATTCAAAGTCCAGTAAAGTATAGCCAGGTTGTAAAAAAGAGACTATTTTTGCAAATATAACACATGTACTAAAAGAGCGAAAGCCAGTCAGACACTGTCAAAATGTTGCACTTAAGCCTAGAAAGTATCCCCTCCTATTGATTATTGTTTATTACCTGAACTGGACACTTAAGTATAATAGGTGTATTGTTTTCCAAATACATCAAACTATCAAGATTGTTTGTTCACGGTATACTTTGGGTCTACTGATACACCTGCATAATTGTTTTACAACCCCACTTGAAGATAACAATTAAACAATAGATGTTGGTTTTAAGTACTTTTCGTCATTTTAACTAAAACATACTATACAGTCAAGGATTATTGTTGAGACAGTGCGGAACACTGCTGTATTGACATTGCCAATCTTTCACATTATGTTTATAAATACTAAAAAGCAATTGTTTCACTTATGACAGCATTCCACATATGGTCAACAATTAAAGTTCTTGAGTGTACTAAAACAGCAATAAATATATATAAATAATACCAGATTTAAGAGTAGCTTAAAATCAATTGAATTCTAAGATTGATGTAGGGTTTACTCCTACACTATAAGCACTCTACTTCCACTTTTGATGTCCTGAGATTTAAGTTAATGTTTAGTTTACATTTGTAAAGCTAACCAAAGAAAGGGTTTACACATGTCAACTTGTCAAGACCAAAATTTCACTTACAGAAAACTTTACAAATTATGTGTTTCTTTATATTAAATGCTATTCATTTCTATACCACAACAAGAGTCATAAAATATAGAAAGTCTATGTAAATGAAATTAAACTTTCTATTCCGGCATGGCAGTTAAATGCAATAGAGACACAATGACTTTGATGCTAAGAGTGGCAGGAGTATTTCTTGTTAATTACTTAACAAATTCACTATAAAAAGTGAACTGTGTGTGTGTGTGTGTAGTAATATAACTCACTTTCCAAGAGCGTCGTCCATATCTCCGCGGCTGGGCGTGATTCCCTTCCATCTCCCTTTGCAGCTGAGGGGCATTAGCTCATCTGCTGGATATGCATTGTCCATGTAAGCGTTGTAAGCGTGGTAAAACATTTTTCTGGCTTCCTCTCTGTAAAGATATTAGAAACATGTTTTGAAGTAAATAAACTAAGCATTCAATATAACAATATATTTGATGACAGAGACGGGAGTTCTCGTTTGTGTAAATGTCAACCTACCATCAAAGTGTAATTATAATAAGAAATGAAGAAATTTGAAACATTTATTGTATAAAACCATATTACATAGCTATTACATACATACATACATAAATCACGTCTTTATCCCTTAAGGGGTAGACAGAGCCTAAGGTGACAAGACCTATTACTATAATAAGTTTGCTGCATAAAAACAGTTAGGTTTGCAACCGTTTTTATGACAAAGCAGAAAAATGCTAGTACTTGTTAACAGCATAGCGCATACCAAGGTGTAACAGCAAATGTGTTAAGATGTAACAAATAGATAAATTGTATTGTAGTTACTAATATTTATGTACTCCAAATATCAGCATGTTTAAAGTTGTCAATTGCAACTTGCAATTGGAATCAGCCAGCAACTGGTTAAAACTAAACTACTTTATTAAAGAGGGTAGGTTGCAAATAACTTTAAATTAATATCAAAAACTGGCCAAGTGCGAATTGAGGATTCTGTACACATTTATTAGCTTCTAAATGTCAGTGAAAATTAGAACACAGAAAAATCCGAAAAGTAAAGCTATGGCCGGGAATTGAACCCAGATCCTCGTCATTCCGTGACGCGTGCTATACCCCTACACCACCCATAGCAGGTAATTTATAAGCCACAAAAAAATTAAGCCATACTTTAAAGTATTTCTATGAAAAACTAAGTTATTTTAGCAAATCAGTTATTTTTAGATTTTTTCTTATACTTGGGTTGTATGTACATTTTTTACAAATGAAGTTTTCAATTAATCACTTGTTACGCTCACAGAAACTGCAAGAGAAAAACAACAGAATTGTACATTAATTTGAGCTTTACACACACAATCACACTAGAACAGCCCACATTTGAATAGCCTGTCATAACTTTCCATTTCTTACCGCAGATTGGTAGGTGCGTCATTGTCTTCTCCAGTTGGTTTGATGGTCTAGGGTTTTGACATGACAGACATGACACAAAGGACAACAAAATAAACAAACCTGCTTATTCATTCAATTTTTAAAGGAACTATCTTGTCCCACATTAAGAAGCTTACTCTGGTTTATTATGCATTATTGATTAAATTAAACACAGTAGTGCAGGTGGGGAATACTAGTATTTTGGAGAAGTAAAACTTATTTGAGTTTTATAAATACAATACTTTTTTAAATACAATGCATAATGTGTATCAAAGAACAGGTCCATATTATTTATCTTTAGATTTTACACAAATTACTACTATACATTCATACTATATATTCAAATTTGGTCATTACATTACTGTCATGAAACAAGATTATATTTATCCACTCTTAAATTTAACATGCAAAGTAAGTAGGTCAGGTTGGTAGACGTATACAACGTTGAAAAAGTGCATGCAGATTGTCTTCTGTGTTCATTTTTACCTCAAACTTATCCTCTCAGCTTTAGTCATCGTAGCAGAGGTGTCTTCTTCAGTACTAACACTGATTATAGCTAGAATAACAACTAATAAAACTCGATATGCCATTATTATCACCATATCACAATATTTTCAGTAAAGAAATGTGTAGTAATCTTAACAGTTTTTAACGAAAACATGAAGTATCTTATTTGGACTTGCTGTTTGTAGAAAACTATGGAAGCAAGAATTTCTATTGTTATAAACTATACATCACCAACCAATATCACATTCTAACAGGATATTTCAATATATTTTATTTAAATAAAACCAAGGTAGACCTATGTAATACAGACTTGTGATGGGATTTCAGCTCAGCGATAATTTAATAATTGACGTGTATTTAGTCTATGGTTCAATATGACATTCGGCACAGATTAAAAAGGCGAGACAGACGTTTGTACCACAGATTAGAGAGATATAGTTTGTACAAGGAATTATCCATGGACGAAAATGACGCGTATAAGACGACTTTCCAGTGAGGGCTTCCCTCGGGCTTCCTATGGCCGCTAGTCTCCGAGGCGCTCGTTGTGACGTATATGGCAAGTAGGAGTAAAAATTGCACCTTACTCTACAGTGGCGCCAAATTGATAGCACAAAATAAATGCGGTAGTTCTCATTTGGCAGATAAACGAACAAATACCCAAGAACATCATATACCAAGCCAAATATCTCGTAACATAGAATAGAATTATTTTATCCATAATCCATAATAATTAAACGCGGAATTAAATATAGCTTATGTTTTGTAACAGTTACGTTGGATGGACCTACCTAACTGAGCCTCTAGTATAAGTTTTTAGCTCGAAAACGTATCGAACACGTTCGCGTAAACGTCTCAATTAGTATGGGATAATGGGGGCTATCGCTATCGCGTGTGAATTTGCCACTAGAGGCGCTAGTGTCGTGTGAGTGAGGTCCAATAAAGCGCCCTGTAAACGATCAAATTGTTTGTCAAATTTTACGTGTTTGTCAAATTATTTGTTAGTGTACGGCTGTGTTAGAGGCGTTTGTCAAACAATCTACGTGTTTGATGCGTTTGATGAAAATCTGGATTGATGTCGAATTTGACAAACAGGTTTAAACGTGTACGACGGTGTTTGTCAAACAAGATCTCGGTAGAAGAAGTTTGACAAACAAATTTGTCAAGCAAATTTGACCGTTTGCGCAGGGCGCTTTAACAAATTTGTTTGATATTTGGTTTGATCGTTTAAGCTTATACATACATACATATAAATCACGTCTATATCCCTCACGGGGTAGACAGAGCCTGAGGTAACAACACCTAAGGGCTAAGCTTATGTTTGATGAAAACGTGAAGTTTGACAAACAAGTTTGTCAAACAAATTTGATCGTTTACAGGGCGCTTAACATTCACTTTTCACTGGTTTCGGCGGGTTTGCGAGTTGAAATTATCGCAAATATGGATTATAAGCGGCTTTTTTCCGAACAAAACGGAACTGGGGCCCGATTTTTGAAAGCATTTCACTCGAAAGTACCACGTGAAAGTGGTATAAATCCGTTTATTTCTTAAAAACTACAGCTTTAATAAAATTTTTGACTAGGTCACACTAGATTAATGAGATCCGAAAGTATCTTCTAAGCTACTCACATTTCAAATTCAGCACAATTTTTCACTACTTTCAAGTGGTATTTCCACACATGTGTTTTCAAAAATCGGGCCCTTGGGGCCATTAGTCTTGTGGACTAATCAAAACTATGATAAGAGCTGTAGTTTTGGAGATATAAGCTGATTTATACCACCTTCGAGGGGTACTTTGGAGTGATGTGCTTTTAAAAATCGGGCCCCTGCACAATATTGCGGTATAGCTACTCGATAGGATGATAGTTATTTAAAATTAAACACTTAATGAGATTCAACATTTAAAACTTTGTATGGGCGCCGATTTTATAAAGTCTCCTTTGACAGCTACACCCTCTGGACCTTAGTTAACAGTGGCGCCAACAGGTGAGCAAATTTACGGTAGTCCCCATGACAGCGCCGCTAGTGGAACGAAACGGCAACAAACAAAGCTTCTAGTCTAGTGTAAGTTTTCGCATATAATAACGTCTCGAACGCGTTCACGTAAACCTCTCAATTATTTCTATGGAACGGCAACAAACTGTTCTCATTGTATTTGCCATTATAACGCAATCGCGTTCGAAACATATTTTGTGACCGACACTAAGCATACTGTGCCTATAGTGAAATCCGTTAACAGATGGCGCTGTTTAACTCTGTTACTGACGTATTGAGACTGAGTTCTGTTAGCTAGCATCTGTCTTAAGTTTAATGACTTTATAGACCGGGAGATAGTGACACAAACTATTGGGTCATTTGTACCAGTATGGTGGTTCTTCAGGGGTCTTAGTACGCAATGACAAAAAGAAAAAAGATGGTTATAGCGCTGGTACCGGCGGCCTAATCGGGTGGGCTTTAGTCGAACTCGTCGGATAAATTACGAGTGTCAAATGATTTGTACCTACGTACCTACCACAAAAAATTTAGTATTTTCCGATAGTCCATAAAAAAGAAGTAGGCGGTAGTGTCATGCCATACTTCTCCGGTGTGACTTACAGCCCGCCATACCGACGCCAATACGTTAATTAAAAAAACACAATTCAACCATTTGTACCAGGCTAATTTTTGCACAGTTAATCATCGTCGTGCAGCCATTAACGAAAATCACTATGCCATACTTTTCGGAAGGTTCTAAATGGCCGCCATATCGCCGAAAATGAGCAAATTCTTTTTTTTGCCATACGATTTGTACCACCCTAAAATTTTATTTCAACAGCTGAATTATCGTAAATAGAAGTGTGATAATGCCATACCTGTGGGAGGTGGTGAATGTGTATAATATTTTTTTTAATTGTAAGATTTTATTCGTAATTTGAACGATTTGTAACAGTATGGCACTAATTTTTCCTGTAAGTTTGAGATTCAACGAATATAAATACAAAATTTCAAAGATCTAGGTGGCGGCAATCTTGACTTATAACCAGATGTTTATATAGTATAATATTGAACGGCTACCACCGCTCGAACGGTTTCTCGAGAGATCTCGGCTCATCGTGTGACAATCTTCCGCCCCATGGTTACAGTATTTTAGGTAGAATTCCATCCAAACGAACCAAATAGGTACAATGATGCCATACTGTAACAAATGATTTTAAGTCTTGCACCTTGAAAACCCGTTGAAAAATCAAGTTTTTCAAGTATGTTTCCCCTTTTTCCCTCTATTAGAAGTATGGCAAATATAATAATGGTCACATTGCATCATATAATTTCCAAAAATCCAAATGCCATACTGGTACAAATCGTCAATTATTTTTTTTAATACATCTTGGCTTAAGTCTCAGTCGTCCGCCCCATGGTTAAAATCCGGGATATTTTTTTATAGGTAGAATTATATCCATACAAACAGAATATAATGATCCCATGCTGTAAAAAAATATTTTACGTATTGTACAGTCGTATTTTTGAAACGTGTCGAATAAATAAGTTTTTCAAGTATGGCAGCACTTTTTCCCTACTAGAAGTATGGAAAATATAATGACGGTCACATTTTATCAAATACTTTTCAAAAATCCAAATGCAATACTGGTACAAATCGTTTGGCGAAAAAAAATATTTGCTGATTTTCGGTGGTATGGCGACCATTTGGAACCGTCCGAAAAGTATGGCATGTTGATTTTCGTAAATGGCTGCACGACGATGATTAACTGTGCAAAAATTAGCCTGGTACAAACGGTTGAATTTTGTTTTTAATTAACGCATTCGCGTCGGTATGGCGGGCTGTAAGTCACACCGGAGAAGTATGGCATAACATTACCGCCTGCTTCTTTTTTATGGACTATCGGAAAATACAAAAAGTTTAGTGGAACAAATCGTTTGACACTCGTAATTTATCCGACGAGTTCGACTAACGCCCACGCGATTGGGCCGCCGGTACCAGCGCTATGACCATCATTTTTCTTTTTGTCATTGCGTACTAAGACCCCTGAAGAACCGCGCGCCATACTGGTACAAATGACCAAATAATTTGTTTCACTATCTCCCGGTCGATTAAAAAATGTGCCTTGTAATCTTAACCATTTCCAACAGACTGCGCTGTCTTTTCTTCGTTTCTTCTTCATCTTGACAGTATCATAATTTATGTCTTAAAATCCTGGGGATCGGAAATAAAATGTCCCCTTTTTCACGGGAATTACGGTTTACTTTCCGGTTTCACTTAAATGTATTTCCGGTCCGGGGTAAAACTTTGGTATACGCACTCATCCCAAGATTCCCAAGCCAGTTTACGCACGAAGCGCCTCCATCCCACGTCTCTTCTATGTGACCCTGGGTGTCTACTATCAAATTAGAGATTAGTAGTCCGTATCATACCGTCCCTCTCACACTCCTTAGTGTGCGCGGGACGGGACGGCAAGTCACGAAACGGAGTTTGAGATTCGAATTTCAGCTGATAGGTACGAGACGAACTACGAATTTCGAAATTCGGATTTCGGAGGTACCATACCGTCCTTCTCACTTACTAATCGTAAAGACTTTTAGTATTCATGAGCGAAACGGCACAAAACGAGCTCCAAAAAGTACCTACAAAATGTGAATGAACTTGATTTTTTAAATATTAAAATGCAATGTAGCTAGTAGTTAAGCTTTTGTAACTAAGAGTTAGGGCGTTTTCTTTAGAATTAATTTTTCGTTCCTCTCAAATGTAGGTATGTACCAGCAACTTCGAAAATCAAATTTCGGAGAGCCCGATGACCATTTCTCTTGCCGACTTACGCTGATCACTCGGGCTGATTACGACATTAATTGCCAATGACGACATTGCATTTTTATTTTTTTTCCGAGGTACCTACCGATTATAGGTCAGTGCAACAAGAACATCAAGCTGAACCGTCTGTATAAAAATCTGACTTGCTTAAGTATTTTGAGGTCACACTTTATTTTAACATTTTCAAAAATCGGTTACGACTTTTTTCCTCGTCCAAATCGCCTGTCTTTTTAATAGGACATGTTGTTAACATTCCTATTGAAGATCTTTTTTTTTCATTTTCTACCCCTTCGTACCTACCTACAGCCACCCGCCACTAGGTAGGTACCAAAGCGGCAGATTAATATTTTTCCGTTATCGGAAAGACATGTAAAGCTTTATTTTGGCATTGTTAAAGTTGTCTCAAAGTTCTTTTATTATCTCGTGTCTGTATCCAAGATATTCAAGGGCAAAGTTCTTAGTAATCGGTTTTTGAAAATACCTCACTTCCGTTCCTAAGATTACTTTTTGCAAAGGTTTCAAATTCTACAGCATACATTGAGAAATGAGCGCAACTTTTCGAGCTCGTTTCACAGTAAAGTACGCCTAGAGTCCGCCACTAGCGCGGTCACGTGACTAAGCGCCCGCCGCCATATTGCGTTTGTGCGGTGGTGAGAGCGTTTTGCCGTCACTAATATTTTAATTATTTAATAATATTTTAAACAATTAAATGCTCGACTTTACATGTTCAATTGACCTCAAAACGTAGTTGTAAGATAGAGCCGTATTCTGGTTTCAGTATAGATTGATTGTGCACGATCAGTTTGAAGAAGAAAATCTTTCTGGTTTCCACCATTGAAATAACCAAGTGGTGAACGAGTATCAGGAAAGGTTCGGAGAAGCGTACAGAAGGCTGTGTTGGGTAAAGTACCTAAATATGCTCATATTAATAAATTTGATTAAAATTCGCATTTTTTATGTCAATAATCATGAGTTTTTTACCGGCTTTGATTGTTTACGTTGGTTATCGTTAAGAAATGTTTGTTCTTTTTGAATGAACCATTATTTTCGGGTTTCAAATGCACTATGGCAGGGCCTACTTTTTCCGTAAATCATATCTTATTGTAATAATCTGAAAAAGCTTACAGAAATTCACACTATTCCTAATCTTTCGAATTTGGAGCGAAACATTGAAATCGTAGTCAGTCTATTTATTTCGATTTTACAGTTGAGTGTGTTAAAATATGAAATTAGTGAAGACATTATACGTTTGTTGTAGATTTAGAGCATGACCTTTGAAATCCTAGTACATTATGTACACGTAGCTGTACGAAGTTGTACCATGGAACCGCCATTTTGATTGCTAGCGCCTTGCCAGGGGGGAGAGGTGCGACGGGAGGGGCGGTGTTCACTAAAAAAAATGTGACGCTCATTTAGTTGGAGTTGGAATCAGTTCTGAACATCATTGGTTTAAAAACCTAACCTTATGTATTGTTTGTGTTTTGACAGGTATTGTCACATGGAATGTAGCTTAGGGTCAATATGAATGGAGAAGTGAATGGAACTATGGAAGAGCCTATGGAAACATCTCTCCCTACTTCACCAGTAAACACACAAAGTTTTAACAAGGTTACCTCAGATGACTGTGAAATTTCCAAAAACCAGCTGGAGAATATTGATAGTACAGAAACTAATAATCATGTAGAAAATGAGTTGATGAAGGAGGAGTCTGAAGGCATGAGTGCTGAAGGGTCCGGCCAAGACGATGATGATGCTGGTAGTGATCACCATGATTCTGCCAGCACTTCACAAAACTCAATCACGGTGCCTAAACAGGAAACTAGCAATAATATTACTGATGATCCTGTAGAAAATAATTGTAGCAATAGCAATGAATCATATCCAGAATCTATGACAAGCAGTCATGCAAAGACTGAAAATATGGAGACAGATGAAAACCCCTGTACAGAAAAAGATAGTAATGACAGGGAAACTGAAAACAACTGCAGCAGGCCTGTAACTGTTGTAAGTATATATTTGTGTGCCCTTTTTATCAGATCAAAAATAAAAAACATTTAAAATTCTCGGGATGCAAAAGTTCAAAGTATCAATTAATTGGTTTGCAGAAATGTTACAAAACTTTATTTATAGTTTATATTTGTTTATTAATAATTATAATCATAATGGTTATCATAATCATTGATGCCTTTTTACTAAATAAAGTCTGGTTTATATATATTGTGGAGTACACTCCAAGGGTTTGTCCCAGGACCCCAGGGTGAGCCTGACTCCCGCTTTATCAGGTTTTGATACTTTAGAGTTTTTACTTATCATATGTAGGCAACATACCAAAGCTGGTACAGTTTGAATCATAAATATTTATACTGTTTTTCATTTTGCAACATTGTAATAGGCTAAAATAGATACATATTTCTGACCCAGACTGCATGTTTTTGCCTTTATCATGATGAGAAAAACAAAAAGTCTGCATTTCTTATAGTTCTGTATCAGCTTTTTTAAATTATAAGTATGCAAATCCACCGTTTGACCTTGTACTTGTTTAATATAGATAGGCATGACTTACCAAAAAGGGGCCCTCTTTTGTGTATGGGTTTCAAAAATCATAACCCTCCTTCTGGCGCAGTCTGGTAAAAAGGGCCCTCTTTTGCATATGGATTTCAAAAAAGGCATGTAAATAATAATACATGCAATTAGTATTTTTAATAGAAATATCAAAAATACTTTGGTCCAGTAAGGCATTTAGAGTGTCAATAATGAAAATTAGCTTTAATTATTCATTAAAATAATATTTCTACAATCTGATAACTATTATTATCTCCTTTACAAGGTAACTTTTATACTATAAAATTTTAATGTTGACGTTTTCAATCTCAGGTCAGAACAGCTTACATCTATTCTCACCCTAATTTGATCCAGCTGCGGAATGCTATTAGAATCATCATCGCAATAGTGTAAAACAAAGATGCTGCACATATGTATGAATGTATGTATGTACACTTAGGTCTTATTAACTATGCGACATATTTTAATGAACTTTTCATCAAAAGATAAAATTATTCAAGCGGAAGGTTTATACAATAACCTGTGGGAAGACTGGGCAGGTTGCTAGTCATAATTATAAAAGGATTTCACTGCAAAATTTTCAAGAATCAAGTAACAGTTGCAGGACAGTAATGATAATACAAGCAATCTAATCTATTAAACTTGCAAGAGATAGGTGCGCCTTTGTATGTGTTTCCCTAAGGTTAAAAAGGATCTCTTCCGGTTAAATTTGATAGGTACTGAACCATTTTTTTGTACTGTACCTTTATGCGGGAGTCTTAAGTTCTCTCATGATAAGATTAATTTCATGAGACTTCGCTTCTTTTAAATGCGGAAATCAATCAGCCACAGCTTAGCATGGGGGTAGGTCTGGTTGGCCACGGGGGCTTGGGATTGGGCTTTGGATGCTTACTAGACGATGCCAGTGGTCGCCTACGTCAGCTCTTAAATAAACTCAAACTAGTGGCTATCTCACAGTTAATATATTTATACATTAATAATGCAACAAGAAACGGACGTCATTCGTCTGCGTTCGCAGGTAATCGCAGACCGGACAACAGGGTGCCGAACGTAGTAACCCTCTTTTATTTCGGATTATGAAATAGGCAATCATATTCAGTTATTTTCGCGGGAATTGACAAATGGCATGTATTTCAGTTACACATGGTATCGGGAAACACGAAACTTCCAAGCTTTTTAGATCGTATTTCTACCTATTGACCTTTAATTTATTACAACTTCCATTGCTAAGCAATTTGAACTGGCAGCTGCGGCCTGCGATTTCGTCGACGCTTAGCAAGCCTTCATAAAGCACTCTTAAGGACCTCTGAATTTTTAATCTTTTCCATTGGTCTCCAGGGTAGGTACTAACTAGGTAGTGGTCTCTTAAAATTGTTTTCGCTATCCAAGGTTGATAATACACGACATTCCCAAAAATTTACATATTACTGTGAAATAGTTTCGTAAAATAAATATGTGATAATGCGATAAAGTCACACGCGTAGCGGATTTTATTTGGGTTTATGGATTCAGCATAACCAAATTTACAGGATATTTTATAGCTTTAACAGTAAAACGCTGATGCAAAAATGTTGGCTTCCATACTTTGAGAAAATATATTGATGGGTTATTATCCGTATAAACAACTTTTCGATGACGGTATAACGTTGACTTGAAAATGGAATGGAACGTGAAACTGCACACCACCTAGCGTTAAGTAACTGAACTTCTTAGACAGCTAGTACAGAATAGTTAATCTTAATTTTGCAGTTCGCCTACAGATGTCGTTGAATAAAAAAGTCTATCGAATGTTGCTTTGCGTGATAAAAATAAAATAAAAACTAGGGAAAAATCGATAAACCAACTTAATCCCAAACCAAGCGATAACCTAGTCTTCCACAGCCTTAATACCGTCTTGAAAACCGAAGGTCGGTCGGCATTATGATATCGAAAAATTCGAGCATTTAAACTGATTTTGATACTAAGCTTAGACCCGACGGACAGTTTCAATTAAGTCTTATTTAAATTAAACGTCAAGTGGGTTTTGGTCTTTTTTTTTTAAATAAAATCCTTAAAATTAATGATAAATGACACCTCATTTTAATAGATTTGGTTCTTCGATAGTTGTTAATGCAATTGGTATTGGTTTGTATCTTTGTATCATATTCATATTTACAATATGTCATATTTAACGAATCGCGTTACACCTCTGATTATCCTAAAGGCAGGCGTACACATGTCCAGAGGTGGGCACAGTTCATTCAAATCGATAATCGGTAGAGCGTTAAATTTACGAATATTTAATGTAAGTTAAAGTTAACCAAAATAACAAAAACAAGTAGAAAGAATAATTAAACACAAGTATATAATTGAACACTAAAGTAAGTAGAAATGAGGCTACTATTAATCCTAATTTTGCATTAGGTGCATGCACCCCTGCATAAAAATTAGAAAATTAAAATTGACATCAATGATCGTAGTAGAAAGAAGACGGTCTACTGCAGCACTAGATGGGATAGCATAGCATAGTATGTTATAACATGTTATCACTACATAGTATAAAACAAAGTCCCTTTCCGCTGTCTTGTCCCTATGTATGCTTAATAATCTTTAAAACTAGGCAACGGATTGTGATACGGTTTTTTTAAATAGATAAGAGCGATTCGAGAGGAAGGGTTTATATGTATAATTTTACGCAGGACGCAGACGAACTGCCGGCATATTTAATAAAACGACTAATTTAACGGTTTTTTTAACGGATGGTAATAAGAGCGTTTATATTTATTGAAGCAACTTAAAAGTTAATCCGTTAAGCAGATTGTTAACTTCGTTAATTATATCGTAGTATTATTTGTATTGAAAGTCACATAGTGCCTCCAGTGATCTGACACTTCTAGTATGGATCTGACAGCGATCGTTCCAGTAGAAAGCTGAATGAAAAGTGACCCTGTTTTTTTGCTCCCGATTATTTTATTTTTTGGATATTTTACCGAACAGTGGTCCGTGCGCCGCGGTGCTGTGCGTTTAGAAATTAGGGTATCATTTCTACACTGGCAAGCAAGAATAACGGTTAGCTTTCTGTACAACATTGTATGGAAAGTGATCCTTTACTTTTGATCATCAGTATTAATTTGGATACTGTCCAAGCGATGTAGAATCCAATCGTAAGTCAGATGCTGTGTCTCTCACATTACGCATTTGGTGTGAATTCCGCTTCTACGACGCTTGGACAGTGCCGAATACATTTTCTAGATCTAGATAAATAAGAATCTATAGGTACATTATGTTCATGGTAATATTGGTAATTGGTGGTTAACGTCGGACCTTAAACTTTAAACTGCAAGACATTTCTGACGATGTCATGACAGGAATTATGACTGTATCGGTAACATCCACTTTACGTAAACAAGCTTCAGATTAAAAACATCGTAATATTTTGCATAATCAGGTGAATGAACTTTGTTGACCTCCATTATAACTTACGTGCAGTTCTTGAAAATAGCATACATTTGGTTTTTGGCATCGGCTGTCAGTAGCCTAACATTGCAAAAAATTATATAAAAAGAAAAGTAATAATAGTAATTAGAGTATCTGTTTATTCATATTTGTGCAGTACCGACTGGTCCTATAGGCGCGTTATGTTATTTTTAAGCACTGTCCTGTTTTAATATATCTTGTGAGACATTACTTTAAACTTTCTTGTTTTAGGAAAGCGATGATGAAGTTGATTCAGAAGAAGATTCGTCTGAGGAGGGCTCTGTGATGTCGGTCGAGCCTAGAGCTGAAGAACCTGTCAGTATTGATTCAGATTCTGAACCTGACGGTGCCGACGATACGTCACAAGAAAGTCAAGCCAAGGATAAAAGCAATGATATCATTATTTTAGAAAATGACAACAGACCTGATGACCAAAATGGAAATTCTCTTGATTCCCAGAGTCCTGAGGTTCATGAGATAATAAGTGATAATGATAATGACGACTGTATGTTAACAAATGATGAGAAGTCTAGTTCAAGTCTAAGTGACAGTAAAGTAAAGTTGCGACGTAGTAGTAGGGCAATAAAGAGAAAAATATATATCGACGAAGAAATGGAAAACGGTGCGGATGGATCTGATGTAGAAGAAGTGGAAATGGAAGACCCTTTAAATCGTAAATCCAAACCTATTGTTATCAATGATACAAAAGCTTTAGTTGCAATGGCAGTTAAGCAGGCTAAGTTAGGTGTGGGCAATCAAAATCAAAAGAAGGAACCTACAGTGGTCATTATTGACACGAATTCTATAATATCTGGGAAGACTGTGGTGCCAGCGCCAGCAAAAACCTCAGTGGCAACTATGAGCGCTGAAAACTTATATCAAAGTATTGTAGCCCGTGGCACAACAGTCACTCCTGTAAGTAGCAAAACAAATACTTGCAATAGTACTGCTACGCAGAACGCTACTCAGACGGCGCAAACGTCCATACTACCGTCTCTGACCGACGACATGTTCGTCGTAGAGGCTCCTTCGTTTATTGTACCTTATGTGTATGAAAAACCTTCAGTAAAGCCCTTTAGAGAATTCGTGGATATATTAGGTAAGGAACTAGAAGAGCAAAGAGCCAAAGAAGAGCAAGACAGATTAGAAAAAGAGAAGCTGGAGAAGGATAAGCGAGATAAAGAGCGCAAAGAGAAGAAAGAGCGTGGTGAAGACGTGGAGGCGTCTGAGGATGAGGCGGAGAAGGCAGAGAAGGACAGTCCTGGCGCGACAGACAAAGCGGCCGACGTAGAAGACGAGGAGAAGAAGAAGAAAAAAGCAGAAAAGAAAGGTAAACCTGCTGTCATTTATTGCTCTGTATCAGTGGCTTAAAGTTAACTGAAAAAACTACTTTCTACTGCCAAAAATAGTAAATGATCATCAAAATAAAAGCAAATATGTATCAAAAATATGTAATCTTTCTATCCAAATGTTTCTAAAGTAACGTGTTTTTTTTAATGTATCTATCTAAATAATACTTTTAAACAAGCCATTCTTGTATATATATAATCTGAATCTCGAAACCGGCTCCAACGATT
The DNA here is from genome assembly GCA_949127965.1 of Pandemis corylana. NCBI lineage: Eukaryota > Metazoa > Arthropoda > Insecta > Lepidoptera > Tortricidae > Pandemis > Pandemis corylana. The sequence goes on from OX421850.1 coordinate 27,476,935, forward strand.
TTCATGAAATTTAGTATGCAGAGGGTTTTGGGTGTGAAACATTGATCTAGCTAGGGTTCATTTTTAGAAAACGTACCAAAAAAAATACCGAGCAAAGCTCGATCATCCGGGTACTGCTTATAATGTAAAAAGTAACATGAATTCGAATATTGTTATTATTATTAATGTAATAATAATAACTGTTATTAATTTGACCTGCTTCTCCTTGTTTCTGGCTTGATATTGACGTTTGGGACAGCCTTCACTTGTAAAACGTTTAAAACAAAAAATAAATGTTTGTCACATTTTTTCTTCATTATTTATAGAGAGAAGAATGCGCAAGAATGACGACGATGATGCGTCGTGGGATGGGGAAAGTTCTGTTGATTCAGAAGATGAAATTAATAGTGATGAAGAGGATAAAACGGTTGTCATTAAGGACAAAGCCGATTCCATAGAAGATATAAAAGATGTATCTGACTTAATTTCTGATAAGGCTACCACTGGCAAGTCTGACAATTATTTTGACTGTTCTCTTGGGAAGTTCTTTATAAATATTGGACTGAATTTCGTACAGGAGTATGTTCAAAATGACCTATTGAAACAACAAAATCGAAAGCTTTACAGGGAAAAAAAAGCTGGCCACAGTACCAAGGCAACAGAGTCTTCTATCGCGTCCCTTATGAAGAATTTAGAGTTTAGTAAAGAAAACAGTGCACCCTATCGATACCCACAAATAAAATGTGAATTTTGTAGTTTCAAAACTGAATCAATGTTAGTTATGGCTCACCATTTGGAGACACCGCACATGAAGAATAACGTTTATAAATGCAATTTCTGTGCATTTGAAATACGGAGTCCACACGATATTTTGTACCACATGGAGGCAGAGCATAATACGAGGGGTAAATTAGAGCGAGCGCCGGCTTACCACCAGTGCGCGAACTGCCCCTTCGAGGATAACGGCAAGGGCAAGCTTGCGCGCCATCTAATACCGTGCGCCAAGAAGTTCAAGCCAGAAGTTAATTTAGCGCCGCCCATTGAGTGGGAACCTCCCGCTAAAATACCAAAGGTACTGTCTCTTTCATTTTAAGCTTCTTTATTGCTTTTTGCTTGACCCGATAGAGAATTGGTACTATGTGCCGTAATAGACTACAGGCCCACGTACAAAAAATGTGGGTCATATGAACCACCAGGTGACGTATATAGGACGATATAAGAGCATAAAATAATAAGATTCAGCACTATGCCGTCACTTGTAAGCTGTCCAACTGGGTGCTGGTGAGAATTCAAAAGTGCAACCCTCGATTTTTTCCCCTTGTCGCATGATTTTTGTACGGCGTTGCGGAATAATGGATTAGAAGCTGTATTGAAACAGTATGAAACTGATGCCGTACAAATGGTGCGCCACAAAGTCGGTAATTTTTTTTGATTTTCTGACCATTTCCAGGGTAAATTTGGTCATTTGATTCTGTACGGCATCAGTTTCATACTGTTTCAATACAGCTTCTAATCCATTATTCCGCAACGCCGTACAAAAATCATGCGACAAGGGGAAAAAATCGAGGGTTGCACTTTTGAATTCTCACCAGCACCCAGTTGGACAGCTTACAAGTGACGGCATAGTGCTGAATCTTATTATTTTATGCTCTTATATCGTCCTATATACGTCACCTGGTGGTTCATATGACCCACATTTTTTGTACGTGGGCCTGTAGTCTATAATGGGAATAATGTATGTAGTTGTTTTTATATTTCCTATTAGAGGTAAGGTAAATAAATATTGATCTATATTATATTTTAAAACTCTTTTTCCAAATCCAAAACTGAGCAGCTGATATGGTTACAATAATATTTTCAGATCACGAGGTCGCGAAACAACATGCTGGGCTCTTACCAGGGTGGTTTCGGTCGCGCGCAGGTCGGCAACAACATGGTCCGGGCGCCGATGAACATGGCGAATCTAATGAGCGGCGTGGGCGTGGGCGTGGGCCTGGGCGCGGGCAACTTCCGCGCGCGGGGCCGCACGCCCGTCGCGACGCCGCCGCGCGCCGCCATGATCCGGGGCGTCATGGTGCGACACACTGCGCCTGCTCAGGTAACTCGCTGCACTGTACAGTGAACATACTAGTCGTTTGTTTAGAATTTAGAATGAGCAAAAAGGATCAGATGTCTTGTCCAGCAAACACCACAGGTTTGTGACAGAACATCTGCTCTGCAGGATGCTGAGTCAGCGCCTATCCTTATTATTATCGCATGACTCTTATTGTAGGGAATATTTTAGGTAATCCTGATTAATCGATGTTCACGCCGGGATCCGCGATTTGCCACAATACGTCAAACAAGTACCTACTTATACTCTGAAGAAAATTGTTTAAGTTAATATTTATTTTTCGTGAAAAATCCTTCAGCTGTGTTGGTGTTTGTTGTAATGGTAGTTTAAATCGCTATCGGCTTAGATTCACATATCTGGCACTGTTAACTATATGTAAGGACCAATGTGACAGCTACAACAGCAAGTTCGCCGAAATAACTTCTTTTATGCGTCAGATTGGGTTTTCAAATTACAAATGTAACAGTCTGTGATTTTCGCCTCCTTAATAATAGTTTTATATTGCTATTGCAGAACAACAACAAGAACGTAGCCCTGCCAAAGTCGATGCATCAGCCGTCGATTTCGATTACGCCATTGCCGCGGCAGCCGCAGCCGCCCCCGGCGCCGAGCCATCACGCTAAGAGCACATTCGTCATCTGTGAAATATGCGACGGCTACATCAAGGACCTCGAACAATTACGCAACCATATGCAGTGGATACACAAAGTTAAAATACACCCTAAAATGATATACAATAGGCCACCACTCAATTGTCAAAAGTGTCAATTCAGGTAAATAAGTTCAGTCTCTGTCAGTTTCGCTTCACAATTTTAATTGCTGGTTACTTGTCCCATAAAGCTTCAGTAGATACATACAAGAAAAAAATACGTTGACATTCAAGAAATGACAGAAGCAAAAGCATTTAAGTCAGATTACCCGAGCAAACTATTACTTAAGCAAACTATTAATATCGAAACATTTTATATTTTTAGATTCTTCACTGACCAGGGCCTAGAGCGACATCTGTTGGGGTCACACGGGCTCGTCACTAGCTCAATGCAGGAAGCGGCTAATAAGGGCAAGGACGCAGGCCGGTGTCCAGTGTGTGGCAGGGTGAGTTGCATTAAGGATACTTTTAAATAATTAAGTTAATAATGCATTATTGCTAAGGCTGGCATGTAGCCGATTACCAGACGAGTATGCATTAGAAGACCAAGCACTGGCTAAGCTTTCTAGACTACGAGTCTGGCAATTACCGTGCCTGCCCGTAGTGCCGGTGTAATATTTATTTTATAGTGTCTTTCTCAGACATTGTCAAGAAAAGTAAATAAAACACATTCACTTTTACTTTGGATTGAATGTCAGCAAATTCTTAATGGAAAATTTTTACCTCTTCTCTTATTTATGTAAACAGTCCATTGCAGCATTTAGTTACGTTTTGACCCGTCCTTTTTTTAGTTGAGTTCACATGATTTCATCATACTTCACTTTTTCGTTTTATGTTGTCGCCTTTTACCTTTTACATTTACCAAAAAATATTGTAGACATCTAGCAGTGGCGTGGCGTCAAGTATATCAGAAGGCAAGCCGAAGGGCATTTAACTAGCCTTTTCCTCTAATTCTGCGCAATAAAAGTGCCCAACTGCCATAAAATAGGCTAGCCGGTGGGAATCGAGTTCTATGGACACAACGCCACCAACATCTAGTAAAATACAAGTTCCAATTTTACTTTTAACTCATTACTTTTTAGTTGCATAAATAAGCCCCCTTTATCTTTTTCAGGTCTATCAATGGAAGTTGCTCAACCACGTAGCTAGAGACCACAATTTGACGCTCAAGCCGGCGCACCTATCTTACAAATGCACGGTGTGCACAGCGACTTTTGGCATGTACAAGCAGTTCGAAAACCACGTTTACTCGGCGCACAGTGTCGTCGCGAAGCGTGTGATGGATAAGAGCAAGGCCGCGCCTCCGCCGAAGAACGACTCGCTCCTCAAACCGCTCAAGATCAACGACGAAATCACCATCATCCCGCAGCCGGTCAAGGCTGCCACACCCACGCCAAACAACGATAAATAAGGTAAAGATTTTTTACTGCTTTCAGCGTCAATGCTACGACTTCACGCAGGGCATTAAAGCTTGGAGTTTTGAGGTCGGTTTGATACACTTATTATATTTAGCCCAAAAAACTTTTCTGGCTAGCGTAACTTTTCTCACGAATAGGTTCCGCTATATATTCCGATGTAAATTAATATTAGATTTAAGATAAGGTAATTTATCAAGGAATTAGAATACGCAAGCGTTTCTCTTTCTGGATCCACTTATTTTATCTGGACACGTCGCTTCTATACCGCGAATGCAACGTCAGCAAAATAAAGTTGACTTTGCTTTTCAACCGACTTGAAAGAAGTTTTTATTTGTTGTTATAGTGTTTTATTGTGACAGTCTTTGAGCACGGAAATAAATATACCTAATGATCTTATTTCGAAACCTCAATGTAACAAGAGCTCTGACTGAGTGTGTATCGTATCAACTACAAGCTATTATGAGATTTATAGTAGTCTCTGCCTACCCCTGTGGGAAAGAGGCGTGACGGTATGTATTTATATATAATATATGTGTAAGGGACTTGTTCTAAATGTACTAGATGCTTATGCGATTTTTTTTTTCATTTTTAACCAATCTTCATGTACGCTCGACTACTTTAATTGTTGGGCGTACATAGGACACTGCCATAGTAAAGTATGGATAAATTAACGAGAGCGTGGGATTGCGTAGTTTTACTGTGTGTTTATAGGCATTCTATATTTGTATTTTCCCTTTTTCTGTACTATCAGCATGAACAGAGATTTGTAATAATTATATTGAAGAAGAAAATTACAAAATAATGTCAATGCCAATTTTCAAACTAATTCTCTTTGGGCCCGTACGACTTAAGTTACACAGTTTTTAAAAACTATGGCAGAAAATAATTTTGGTCCGATTGAGAGTCAAAGTAAGCAAATTGTTTTGAATAAATATTTTGAATTTGAACTGATGTAGAATTTAGATTCACCTTTTACCGCTTAATTCTCCTTTTCATGCAAACCGTACAATCACTAAAAATGCAATTCTAAAGCTCTCGCTAATTCATCTATAACATCATATCGAGAAACGATTTCAATAATATTTAGACATCGACATTTTGTAACAAGGTTCTATCGTGGCTCTATAATTAAAGTTCGCGAGTGTACGTGTATTTCGTTACTTTGAAATTAAATGCGCTAATATTGCAGAGTTCGGCACTCGGCACTTTCGGTCTTGCTTAAAGCACTTGTTATTTCATTTTATTATTATTGTTGTTTTTATTTAAGGTAGTTTTTAGTTTCAATTTGTTCCGACGTACGCTGAGGTATGCTGAGTGACATCTTAAAAGCCAATCGTACTGCTATACTAATATACAATCGGTTTTGATCAACAAAAATAACTCTTTAATGAAATAAATTAAAAAAAACAACAAACTGTCTGTTACTGACTATTGGAATGAAACATGTATGTAACATCTTTACAAGTTTCCATTTAAGTTTATTTTTACCCACACGTGGTAGTGAGATTGACTTGGCAATTAATATGTGCATGTGGAACGCAATAATGTATTTAAGGTATCGTTTCGATCGCTTATACTCAAGATATATCAGCCATAAATAATAGAAAAGCGCAATTGACAAGACATTAAAAAAAATCTAAAGCGAATTTTACTACTACTAAGCTCAGCGAATGCTGCATTATTTCATAAGGATTTGATTTGCATTGTACGCAGCACTCTACTTGTATATACAGTTAGGGTCAAAAATATGTATATATGTAGAAACATTGTTTATAGACAAACTTTTTCTTTTTAATGGGATTATTTCCATTATTATACCATTTCTGTATACATATTGGTGACTTAGTTTGTATATCGCGTATTTTTAAAACAATGGTGATTGGGATAATACTTGATGCCGATTTTCAATCTTTCGATAAACTTTGATTATAAAACCGGCCCTTAATGTTTGTTATGTGAAATCTGACACTTTCAATTTCATCAAGAAAATTGTTTAATAATAGTTTTTGTTCCGTGACTCTTAAGATAGAGCAAAAGCTATTCATTATTACCTCTTCAATTTAAACCTTACTAACATTAAACCAACAAAGTAAGATAGCACTTGGTTTGTCTAAGTTCCTAAGCCGAGTTGATGGTTGTTCCAGGTGCACGAAGTCGACAAGCCACTGCGTGGTCGCAGCGGCGCTGCCCGTGGCCTCCTTGCCGTCGCCGCATGTCACACGCCACCTCCGTCTTCCCCGGTTCACGGGGCTGTCGTCACGTGTCGCACTGTTAGTGTACATTCCAATCACATCTAATAAATTAATGTCTATTTAAAGCAGTATAACTTAAATAATGGTTGATCCATTTTTTTCAATTGTGAGCAATAAATATATGGCTGGTTTTGCCACTAAAAATATCACAATTTTTCTATAAATGTTGTAATTTCTTAAAAAGTAATAATTTGTGTGTGCACTATTATTTAGATAGCTTAGGGAAAACCGTGCACTGCCTTGGCTTAATTAATAAATAAACAAATGAAGCCAGTGATATTTCGAACAAGAATTTCGTAGAATTATACAATATCACGCTTCGTTTTCGAACATATAAATTAAAAATAGCATGGCTAAAGTTAGATAAAAATTATAGTGCCGAGACGGCGAGCATCGCAAAGGTGGTTGTTGAATTGCGAAATCTTAGATAAATGTTCATCATTTCGTAAGTAAATGTTTTTTTAATTGGAATGTATACTAATCGCTTAGGGCATTGTTCAATTGTAGGCTCTATATACCTCAAGATTTTTATCGACGACGTAGATTTGAGATATATAATGATATTGTGTTACACCATCATGTTCCAAAGTTAACAGGTGGACTAGTTGGCACATTTTTTATTTATGTATAGTATATATATAATATATATGAATGTGTGAGGCTTGTTATAGCCTCGTTTTATATAATTGGTATATAATGTTAGGTAAACGAATTATCTGATATTATAATGTTGAAGCACGGAAATGAAACGAATTTAAGATTTGTTGGCGCTGTTTTGAACCGGGATTATCACATTAGCGATAGTACTCTGGATCTCTAGCCTAGTGCTGCGGCCGACGCGCTCGGCATGCCACAAGCCGTTACTTTGCGGGAAGCTCCTGTCACAGTACTGAATTATTGCACTGACAAAACTGATTTTATATCAGAATTGTGACGATAGTTAAATGTGTTTATATAATACTAAGTAAAGAATAGTCTCGATAATTATGAGACGTCCTACAGCTAGTTTTATATGCAGTGTTACGAATTTTTAACGATTTTATATTTGACGAACCTATTTAATGCTAATATAATCCCAGATTGACGAGCGAGTTGAAGGTAGGATTCGGTTTTGCTTGAATTATCTCATTTTACATATTTTATGATACGATTATGGTTTCCAAAGTCATACGTTTCTTGGTCTGAGCGTCTTGTTTTTTCTTGGTCTGTATTTTTTATTTCCATTTACTCCCACATTTTACTTGATACAGTCATAGAAGCTGCATATACGTAGTTTATATTGTACTTTTTAAACATTTCAATTAAAAGTAAATATTGCATTGGTCACCAAATGGAAAATACCATTCCAAAATGGTGAAAAGCTTAACTTTGCGCCGAAATGCACCTGATAAAACATGACGACTTGGCTAAGTGCCTGCAGATTCGCTATTTGTTTGGGTCCTTTTTCGATCTGTAACATAATATACTTTAAATCTCACTTAAGTAGCCAAACAATAATTCTTTTCCTGGTTAAAACAATTCTTTGGTGTTAGAACACCTAGGCCTTGAAACCCTTTTCCAGACGACTTTCATACAAACGTTAAAAAATTTGATTATTTATGACATCACCTTATTTTTAACCTGACGAATTTATTTCTTAAGTCTATTTATAATAAACGTAACATTTTATTTAAAAAACAATGTGGTCTTTTTTGCCCTATGCCTTTTGGTGCAGATGTGTAGCAGTTTCTTTTTATGTGTATAAAATGCCCAAAATCTCTAAAAAAGTTTTTTTTGTGTTTGATGAACCGTTTTATGCCTGGAAAAGGGTTAAAAGTAAAAACGTAAAGTATAACGTGTATATTTGTCCGGCAGATAAGTTAGGTTATTTTGAAGTTATGTTGTGATGTTAAGTTGCATGGTTCGTAGTAATCACCTATTCTTACTTACTTCGTTTTGTTCAAAGATTTTTAATGGTCAAATTCACTCACAGTAACACGAAATAATCGTTGAAATAGTGTTAACTTCTTCTACATTTATTTAAAATATATGAGTATAACGTGTAACAATAATAAATGAATGAATAACTTATTACATTAGTATTTTTCCCTTCTGCCAATTGATAAATGACTGAGAAACGTATAATAAGCGGTAATTTTTAGTAATGCATGCATGATGTGTTGTCATTTTTTTCATTATAGCGAACCATGTATCGGCTAAATTATACCATAACTGCTGTAAGAATAATTTATTTTAAAATATCAAATTTTATATGGATCTGTTAGGCACTATTATTTTCATAGGTCAATTTTTAAACAAGCACGCCTCGTATCTGCGAACCGATTATCAAATTAGCTTGTAGCAATAAACGGCATTCAAAGTAAAATCTGCAATTCATTTGAATTTAAAAAAGTGTGAACGTGAACTTCAGGTATCTCTTTTATATTTATTACCTTATATTTATTAACTTACCCGTCTCTTCTAGATGGTCCTATAAAGTAAACGTGTGTTGTATCGAGTTCATTGTCACATTGTACCAAAACCTTGTAATATAATCTATTGAACAAGTCTTAAGCTGTTACGTTACTACTACTTTAGTTTACTTAAAGTGCCTTCTATATCTTAATGCATTCTATCAAATATTACGAGAAAAATGAGGACGCTTTGGGACTACTTAGTACAGTGTCCATATTTAATCCAGCGAGTTCAATTTATCAAAGGTTTTGTAGTTGTACGTAGCCGTGAACTGAATATTATTATAGCTGGTGTGTTGTTTAATCTAGAGACGCTGTGGAGCACGAACTATCGGATACCCAAAATAAATAAAAAATCCGAAACCATTTAATGGAGCTCCTGTAATATTATTCATATATCTGTATCCACACCCGTATCCCGATCCGAAATTTCATATCCATAACATCCCTAGTTTGTTCTTAAATTCGGCATTAATCATTTTGAAAACTATAGGAGCTTGTGGGTAATGGTCAGTTAACTAAATATAACCTGCAAGAAATAAGAGGAAATAGTACCAAATTAAACGCGACAGCCGCATTATATTGTATGCATAGCAGTCGTATAAGTCTTTCAGGACGTTAAAAGACAAACAAATATTGTAAAAGGAAGAATATAGGGTTGTGACAAAAAAATAAGACCACATACATGGCAGCATTTTCTTTATGAACATTAAAAATTAAACTAAATATATGTAACTATCGGACGTGATGAGTACGCCCACTAAAAAGATTTGAATCAGTATAACCATATTCTGCTGCGGTTGCGTAATTCCTTTAGTAAATTTTCTTGTTACCTTGGGCTCTGTCTACCCCGTAAGGGATAAATACGTGATTTGGGTATGTATGTATGCATGTCAATTTCTTCATAAAAGTCTTCAACTATTTGTCTCCGTTCATTGAGAAAAAGAAAAGCGGTTCCATAGACCATATTGTGGAAGGGAAAAGGAGAAAATAATTCTAAAATAGACAAAGAATATTGTAAATCCTCTTTACAGCAATGTGAATGTTTATTTAGTATGTAAAAAGTAATTTTCATGTTAGTTGCTTCTATTCATGCCTTATCAATTAATAAGGCGTAGTTTTCAATCACTGCGTGTATTAAACATTAGTCCTGTCTAAATCCTATACGGCTAATGGCTAAACGCTATTCACTCGGTAGGGTCACCATAGTGCTGTGAAGGTGTTAAAAAATATTTGGACACGCTTCAACGTCCACAACTTAAGGTTAGCGTGCGCATATTTTTAAGAACTTTCACTGCAGTGTAGTACCCGATGGCGGCTGTAACTTTGTTAAAATCCGCAATAAATAGGTGACTAGAAAAATTAATTTAAGGTTTTTTCTTAATGAAACAAACATTTGCTTTTTTATACATTTAAAAAATCTACAAATTCGATAAGGTAGCGGAGATGTCGCCTGAAAAATAATGTCCGTTTGAAAATTCTGTAGTTCTTTTATAAAGAATACCCTTATAATAATGCTCCTCTGAGAATTTATTTACCACGATTAAAATAGTATAAATTGAGTAACCATTAGAATTCATTGTTTTAGATTAGGAGAAGACCAACCGAGTGTTTGTGTTAACGATTACGCATTCCTAATTTTTTAAACATAACTTCTCTGTAGTAATAACGGAGGTGCGTGGTAAAATATTTATTATTTAAATTAAGGATTTTTAAATTAATGACTAGTTCGAACGAAAGTATAAAAAGATAATTTAATTACCTAATTAATGTCCTATTGTGTTTTTGATTTTTATGTGCGTTGCATGTTTGATGATTGCGAAGTAGAAACCTAAATAATTTAGGTTAAAAGTAATTGTAATAAATGACTGGAAAATGATTCAAATTTGTAACACTTTTGTTATCTTGTAAATATTAGGTATCGTTTAAATATTTGTAATAAAGATACCTTACCATAAAATTGATGTTTTAATTCTGTATTGCTTTCGAAACAAAAATACCAAACCCCAAAGACGATTGCTGCACGACAGAGTTGGTCAAACGAATACAATCGGATTCGATGGTAAATTAAGTCATTGCGTGTCAACGATGATACTTAAAAGAGTAGAAATGTAATAGCTGATACTAAGAAGAGATATTTCAAATTTCCTCAAATTAGGAAGTAAAGAGTAAGGGGGATTCATATGGCCTTGACACAGCATCACGTAAATTGTGTGTCCATTTATTTTGTCGAGTAGTATATATAAAATTCCTTGATCATCATTAATCATGCTGGTCTGGGAGCAAGGTAAAAACTTTAAATGTAGCAGCTGCTTCTCTTCCTGCGCACATCGTAAAAGCCCATCGATCACGTTACAGGCGATGCGGATAGCAACCTACGGCGAGTCAAGGGCACACTACACGCCGCTTTTCGGTTTAAAATTCGCGCGTTGACGAACAAATAAATACACGTGATATGTTACTACAACCCCCCGCCCTTCTTGCGATATTTCGTGATTTTTGCCGAACCCCCCCCCCCCTTTCGGAGCCTCACGTGATTAATGGACGGCCCCTAAGGGATAAATAGGTGATCAATATTATTAATGGTATTGATTCATAACATCAAATTGTAAAATTTTCAGGAATTTTGGAAATATAAGGATGCAGTAGGTTATGTTTGGTTACTTTAATATTAATTTAAAAAAAAATTGCACTAACTTCCGGCACCACCACTTTAAAGCGGCACTAGGTTTTTCAACATTTATTTTTAATCATCTATAAGCTATAAAAACGCCGTAAATTAATAATTAGCCGTAATTCCTCACTTGTACCTGAGAAATTCCATACCTAAATGTACCGCTCAGAAATGACGGCATAGCGCTCAGAGTTATTTTATGATATAGTAACAGCCTTCTAAGCTTCATTCACGCTGGTTCATTTCACATGTTTTTTTTTCCATGGGCTTGTAGTCTATTATGACTAGCGAGAATATTATCTAAATTCGGAGCTGTAAAATTTATGGGATAAAAGAGAACTTCTGATTTATTTGTTACGCATTTTGTTATACAGACAAGAAAATCAGACTTTTCCCCAGGTTCTAGCACGCTAGTGTTTTTCGCGGACGTAATACATCCATCATTTTTATACTTGCTCACTGGTTAGATGGGGATAGTTTTGCTATATCTCCGCGACAAAACCTAGAGTGCTAGGACCCCTAGCGGTTCTTGTGGAAGGGAGGCGGTGCAACGACGCCGGCGCAGCGGCAGTAGTGACCGAACATGTATCGGTGGGCGGTTTTGTGGCAAGCTACGACGCTACTGCTTGTAGGAGGCACGCTGGATTTTGGGTACTTCTCACGGCTAAGACTTGCTATGCCAAGCTCGCAGGTAATCCATTTGTGTCAGTTACGCATTGCGATGAGTCGAAAAATTTCGCCATCATGTAGTCTTTGACTAAAAAAAAGAAAAAGTCAAACTCCATTTTCTTTAACAAGATACTTATTACAATAACAAAACGTTACAAGTACTTTAATAAGAAATGGCGGTTTAATTTCAAAGATATTTTCCATTTTGAACTTAGCTAAGCTTAAACTCGTGAGCAAATACCTTTTTTCACTTTTAAAAAAAGGCTTCGTGTAGATATTTGCAGTAAAAACTGAAAATGCGAACGTTCATGTGAATTATTTTATATTCTTACTCACTTTTTATTAATTGGCTTTTTATTTACTTTAGTCCTCTATTATGTTGCTTGTACGGTAGCCATCAGATAGGTGCCCTTAAGCGATTGACGAACGGTCGTGTTCACATATTTTTGAGCACTTAGACAACTCCAGTCAATGTATTTATCTTGTGGCAACTGTAACGGAATTTACATACTTTCGTGATTTTCACTCATAATTACTGTGCTGTGACTCAGGATTTAATCACGTAAAAAATATCTTTAAACAAACAAAACTCTCTATTCGTGACCAACTGCCGCTGTATTGTATTGAGGTAATTTAGAAGATATTTTTACGTGATATAGTAACAGGAGTCACAGTAATTATAACTCGCACACGGCGACTTTTTGCAGTCGTGATGTAGAGACGATGACATGTGAACAATTGCTAAGCAATGTTACTGTTGCGCTGTTTGCATCGCCGCAAAAAAGTCTCCGTGTATGAATGCAAAGGTGTTTAAAAAATATAAACGGGCAAGATTGCACTAGAAATTTGGATGTTATTTTAAATACAAGACCCGAATTTTGAAAGTGTATCACTTGAATGTGGAAAAATTTGTGTTTTGCTACAAAACTACAGCTCCGATTAAAATTTTAACCAGTTGACAAGATTAATTAGAGCTCTAATTTTCTTATAATCTATGGACTCATATTTCAAATTCTCAATTTTTCGCCACTTACGAGTGGCAAGATTAGTAACAAAGAGCCAAAAATCAAAGATATAAGAGTTTTTATTTTACAGAAACTTATTATTTTAAAGCTTTACATTGCGAAAATGGAAAACCTTCTAAAAACCCAAAACATTATCTTCTAAGACTATTTAGATGCTTGCTTCATTTAGTCACAGCAATGGTAGCAATAACGAGTGTCAAACAAATAGTACGAGAATGTGTTAATGCGTTTTACCAAGAATATTTTTAAGTCTGTTATTTCATGATCCCAATCTTTATTATATCTATAATAGGTACCTATTAGTTAAGAAAAATTTGCAAAAGTTTCGTATATTTAGCTAAAAGACTGCTATGGTAGAGCCAACTGGAAATCTTGGATCAAAAACCTATTAAATAGCATGAAATGTCGTGTTTTGGCGTGTAATAAAATAACAATACGGAAATTTTTACGGCTCTGTTAAGTGTCACTTATTAGTAAATTGTCATCTATATGGGTAATGTAATGAACGTCGGTAAAAAGCGGTCGATTCGTGTTTGCGAATACTTAATTCTTGCGTCGCCAACAGCGCGGTAATTGCCGATTTGCGATCGAATAATTACTTCTGACACGTGAAATATGTTTTGAAGTGCGTCAGTTGATTTCCATACGTGTAGAAAGTTAAATAACATAGCCATAAACGTTTAAATGTTATGTAAAACATAAGTTAATCAACATCTGTAATTGTTGCAGCATCTCTTTATTTATTCACTCAAAGGTTGACTAGATGAGATCTTAAAGGGTTAGCCTTCTTAATCTTAGTGTTTGTCAACTGCGTTTATTTCTTTATTTTTGTACCTACAATACATACATACAGGGTGTCCCAGAAACCGACGATAACCCGTTAAAGGCTGATAGACCTACTAATTACCTACCAGAATATCATATTTTAGGTTTAGTAAAAATCTTTTAGTTTTCGAGATATTGTCATTTTTGCAAAAATCACGATTTTTCTCCCTCAGTTGAGTTTTTCGTCTGCCACACCCTCAAATGACCGAATTTAGTTAATCTGATTACTGATAAATATTGCAGAAAACATGGGATTTTAAACGTGATATTATTTACTTTTATTATTTATTCAAACTTGGAAGAAAAACGACTTAAGAGACAGTTTTCAGATATTTTACTGTTTCATCCCGTAACTTTGGTCCTCCATGGTATGAAAAAAAATAACTACGCTAAAGTGGCACTGGATATTTAAAACATGTCTAGCTAATGTAGTTTACGAAATGGTATAACACTTACTTGTTTGTTTAATAATTTCAAATTTACTGCTATTTCATTACAGAAGAAGCTCAAATAAAATTGAAGTCACTACCAACTATAAATTGAAATAAAATGAAATATTTTTAGCCACCCAATTTTACACAGCCATTTGACAAAAACAAAGCAAATTCGATTTTCAAATTCGAATTTAAAATTTTCAATCTTTATTCGAAATTTGAATTCAACTTTACCAGCCTTATAAAAACAATAATTTTGCCGTCCTCAGACTAAATGGCTGCCCACTTGATTAGCTTCTTCAGTAATGAAATAGCAATAAATTTAAAATTATTGAACAAATAAGTAAGTGTTATACCATTTTGTAATCTACATTAGCTAGGCATATTTTTAGTATCCAGTGCCATTTTAGCGAACTTATTTTTTTTATACCATGGAGGACAGAAGTTACGGGATGAAACAGTAAAATATCTGAAAACTGTCTCTTAAGTCGTTTTTCATCCAAGTTTGACTAAATATTAAAATAAAATAATATCACATTTAAAAGCCTATGTTTTCAGCAATATTCATCAGTAATCAGATTTACTAAATTCGGTCATCTGAGGCTGTGGCAGACGAAAAACTCAACTGAGGGAGAAAAATCTAGATTTTTGCAAAAATGTCAATATCTCGAAAACTAAAAGATTTTTACTGAACCTAAAATGTGATATTTTGGTAGGTAATTAGTAGGTCTATCAGCCCTTAACGGGTTATCGCCGGTTTCTGGGACACCCTGTATAAGTACATAAATATACAAGGTGTTAGGTAATGAGTGGATAATCCTTGAACTATGGATAGAGGGCACTTAGGACGTTATAATAAAGCTATAATAGGTTTAGTAAAACGTGCACGGTTTTCGAGATATTCGGACTTTTAGGTTTTTTTCGAAAATGAACACCCTTGTTCAATGTTTTGATCATAGCACCATTTTAAGCTAACTTTTTAATTTTTTAATTTTTGCTCAATATTCTTGTGTACTTGTGTTTTCAGATAGGCGCATTACCATTTTTGTGAGATTATATTGGTTTTTTTTTAATCGCAAACTTAATTTTTGCATTTTCAATCGTACATTGATCGAATTTTCAGCTCATATGGTGAAAAAAAATACACTACCGCCTAGTTGCCAATAAGCTTATAACATGCCGATTTATTGAAAATTTAAAAATAGTAATTACCTTTTGAATTTGAATTTAAATTAGAATTAAAAACTTAGCGTAGAATTAAAAACTTTTTGTTGAAAAAATAACATTACTGGGCTGGGCACTTATTTAAATGCAAATGGCATTTAAATAATTGCAATTTAAAAAAACATGCCGACTGCCTTTTTTTTTCGAATTCGATTTTGAATTTCGCTATTATTGCGTAATGAATGGTGAATTAGATTGTTGTGTTGAAGTTTTTTTGTTTAATACTGCTTCGAACATATTACACACCGATAGAATATACCCAAATGCATTACATTTATGGTGAGTGCCAAGGCACAATTTCACCATTCATTATGCAATAATAGCGAAATTCAAAATCGAAGTCGAAAAAAAAAACAAAAGGCAGTCAGCATGTTTTTCAATTTGAAATTATTTAAATGCCATTTGCATTTATATAATTGGCCAGTAATGTTATTTTTGCAACAAGAAGTTTTGAATTGCCCGTGATACAAAAAGTAAATCGGGAAAAATGTGGGGGAGCGTGTATTTTTTTATTATTTTGGTATTTTGAATTTAAATTAAAAAGGTAATTACTATTTTTAAATTGTCAATAAATCGGCATGTTTTTAAGCTTATTGGCAACTAGGCGGTAGTGTATTTTTTTTCACCGTGAGAGCTAAAAATTCGAGCAATGTACGATTGAAAATGCAAAAATTAAGTTTGCGATTTAAAAAAAAAACCCAATGTAGTCTCACAAAAATGGTAATGCCTATCTGAAAACTCAAGAATATTGAGCAAAAATAAAAAAAATTAAAAGTTAGCTTAAAATGGTGCTATGATCAAAACATTGAACAAGGCTGTTCATTTTCGAAAAAACCTAAAAGTCCGAATATCTTGAAAACCGTACAACTTTTACTAAAACTATTATAACTTTATTATAACGTCCTAAGTGCCCTCTATTCATACACACACATACACAAATCACGTCATCCCTTACGGGGTAGACAGAGAGAGCCTAAGGTAACAAGGCCTAAAGGCCACCTTTAGCAAGATTGTGGGGCGTATAGGTAGGTGGAAAATGGAATCAAAATAGTGATGAGTTGCTAGCCGCATCGCCTATAATATGATTCCTAAGAATTTCGCCCATTCCCTCGATGGGCTTTTACCATCTGCGCGGGAAGAGAAGCAACTGGTACATTCTATGTTTTTCCTTTGTTCCCAGGCCAGCATGGAAGCATCATAGTTCAAGGATTATCCACTCATTACCTAACATTCTGTATATTTAGCACAAATATACATAAAAACTGCCAAATTTCTATCAGATATCGTCTCTTCTTATTATCATGTATGTGTTAAATATGGTAACCAGAAACAAGCCATACCTAAATAGTTAAGTAGTTTATGTATCCCGAAGATCAGAAAAATCAAACATTTTACTTTTCAGGGCTTTAATTAGGTACTATCTACTGCGAGTTTTATTGTTCTGCACTCTAGATCAACTTTTAATTAAATGTGCGTGTTTAAATATACAAGGAAGAGGCATTATGTTACGTTATGGCTGTGATAATATATAATATCATTGTTACTTGACCATTTCTGCGCTTATCCTGTTTTCTAACAACAATCCTTCTTTGTTTTAGGTCAATTGCTTTGAAATGCCAAAACATAGCGCCGACGTTTTCACCAGGAAGGTTTATGACGGTAAATATAGTTCCATTAACATTATGAATGTGTTGGCCTGTTTATATGTATGTTGTTCATTCACGCTAAAAGGGCGGGATGCATATACATAGATGAAATTGAGTATATAGGTAGTTGGATCCCTGAAATATTCCACAGAAGGGATTGTGTTGTTTTTGGCAACCGATAAAATACTTCTTTTTAAATGAATAACTACGTTACAATATTTCGTAGTCATTTAATTGACGCATACTTTAAAGTATTGTTCAATAGGTTTGTTATTCTTACCCAGGATGGCGCTTCCCCCGGCAACTCGGCCGAACATACAGTGCGCCTACCGCGGCATCGTACCCCAGTGGACCGCCACCAAACGTAAATAAAATATCGCCCCGGATGGACCGCCTACTGCCCGAAGCCGACGACATAGTTAAAGAACACGCCAAACTGGTGCAAGACATCAACAGCTTGAAGCAAGCCGTGTTCGTTCCCCCGTTCACCGAGGAAAACAGGGATTACGAGGATTCTGTATTTCATGAAATTATTGAGACTGCCACTAATTTGCCTAAAACAACATCGACACTACGCCCCAAAATGGATTCTATACCAGTCGTGTTGCTCGGCGGCGGGATAAATAAGCGGCAAACTTTGATAAGTCAACCGATCAAGTTTCCCGAAGCATCATCGATAAGTCTGGTTGGGACTGCGATGTCCCCTTTGCCGAAGCATCCCTATCCGTTTGTGGTGAAGCCACCTCAGAGGCCTTTAAGAGTGTGCATGTCCTCCTCATCCCCTACCACGCAGCGACCCTCGCTGTTCCAGAGATTGCTTAACGCCATTATTCCAAGATAGGAAGTAGGAATCTTTACGATTATTTATTAGATTACCATGTAACACAACGAGTTTTATTGGTCGTCGTTTGATTATAATATTTATCAGAAATACTAATCTGAGGAATAGGTACGATCTACGATGCTAATGAAATTTATAGCTAAGAAACTATGAGATTTGTTGCTTTATAATTATAATTAGATTAGACAGCCGTCAGTCATCGTTACTGTTGCTGGGACAAATATTGTGATTGAATAATTAATAAATGTGCAGAACGGTCCCACTGTTTTATTAAAAGGAACTAGGTGCATGGGAAACAATAGTTTCCCGTTGTTACGTCGCATCTCGCAGGTGGCAGTTGCGCGGGCGTTGTCGCCGCCGATCGCGTGTGCCACTTCTAATTACAGATGCCGATTATGTATTGTCTACTTTTTACACTTTTACGCGTCGGAATGGAAAAGTTAACGTCTTATGTGGTATACGTAACATACTTATCAATGAGGTACGGTCATGTCGTAACTAATAGGTATTCATAGTGATCATCGAACGCAGATTTTTGACAAATTAATACGTTATTTCGCGAAACCTTAACGTTAAACATATATTGGGATTAGTCTTACCAATTTATTACCTACTGCTGATGTTTTGGAGGTACTTAGGTATCTATTTATTCGTTTACATCTGCCAGCCGAATATTTAGGTAGGCACTTATACAGAGGTGTAGTGCTCAAAGTTACCCTGATAGGGTGCGATCAATATACGATCTAGAAAGGACGACCAGATAATTCGTGTACCTACTGTATACATAGTATTGAAATGAAGGACAAACGTTATCAGGTCGTTCATTCGAAACTGTGCATTCCGAGGCCGTAAATTGTTCGCACGCTCTCTGATACAGGGCTCATTAATTCTGTTTGTTATGTTTTTCGTTTTGCTATGTTCAAATGTTTTTTTTTACCCTCGTGCCGATTGTGTGACAATGTAGCAGCATTCTGAAGTTATTAATGAACGCGGTAATTGGAAGCACTTAGAGCATAAACTAATCAGATAAAACGATTGAGCGCCGATGCACTGCGGGTAGTGAAAGTTGCTTTTTGTTCCTCGTTTGGTTTTAATTAGTCTGACTGCGTATTTTATCTGGCAAGTATCTTTTCTGGGAATTCCCACGGAACTTTTGTAAGCTCCCAAAGGGAATCAGTAAAATCCCGGAATTTCAACTGCCACATTTAAAGGTTCACGTGGGGTAGTTTTGGGAAGTTAGTAGGTAGGTTCTAATGCTTCGTACTGAGATTGTGTGGAAAATAGAGAACAGCTCTGTAGAAATTAGGGTGAGCAAGTAGTGATTATTAAAGTTTTAATTTAATTTCAATACATTTTAATAAGTACAGTTACGACAATAATATTTCAATTGGTAAATTTTATAATTGAGGGAAAAATATTTATGTCAGTTAAATTTCAATAATTTAAAAACCAGTATTTGAGAATTTTCAATTTTGTTGCCCTAATTATGCCCTTTGTCAGTCGTTGTACAGGTGCCGTAGAGTAGGTACTGACGCATTTCCATGAAAATCTATACATATAAAATGCTTTGTCCTGAATGGCTGTCTGACTGACTGACGGATCAATGAACAGCCTAAACCGCTGATCGTAGAGACCTGAAACTTGGAGGGTGTGTTTTTTTTTATAGTAGATATCTGAAAAGTAATTTCTGTATTTTGGTAAATTCCTTTGGGATAAGAAATAAAAAGGATTTTGCAAATTTCTAACGAGATAAAAGGACGGATCCCGTCCCGGAAATAATGACTTTATTTGATATAAAACGTCCTTTGATAAATTCTATGTTTGATGGACGGTCGCCAGTGTTCGGAAATCGTTGTAAGCAGCCGATTATCTCTTTCCAAAGACCGATGTCCATTCATAATCGCCGGGTACTGTACAGTTTACATTTATCAACGCAAGGGTACGCTTCCACGAAAGAGGAGCGGAGGCGTGCAGTATAAAAAAAAACAGTAGAAATCCGGTGTCCCCTTATTTTGTAGACAGAATTTTAACATCATTTTATTTCATAGAACTTTTTTCAAATTATCTTCATTTCAATGAAACATATTTTAAAGAAAAATTGTTCAATTAATTTTACTTCGCAGAATAGTTTTTTCAAAAGATGACAATTGGTAGATTTATTATTCAAGTTTATTTCTAAAATGAAGGTATTATTGTAAAAAAACATTTGACTATTGTGAATATAAAATAATACTTAGAAAAAGTAGGTTAGGTTAGGTTAGAACTGCGACCCCAACAAAATCAAATTCTACCACAAAATCCACGGCTATATGTTACCTGTATATCATCTGGCTGAAATGAAAGTAGTAACCCGGTATATGAAATGATTTCATTGTAATGACTTTTATAATAAGTAAATAATAGGTATAATAATTAATAATATTTGATTTGTCATTCTACCATGTACCTATGTATTTATATAAAAATAATATTGGTCTTAAAAATCAATGAATTGAGATTTAGTTTTTAGATTTTTTTTTAGTTTTAAATTTAGTTTTAAGTTTTGTATATTTAGTTAACTTTTAGATTTTATCATAGTTTAATTTTTTTTGTAATTCGATATGAATTGAGATTATATGAAATGAGTTTTTCATGAATTGATCATTCTATAAAATGAGAATATGAGAAACAGTTTCTGTGGATTAAAAATCTATAAAAATATCGTCTACAATATAGTGTACAACCTAGAAACCGGTTAGGTTTAGGAATGAATAAAAATGAAAAAATATCGATACAGACATCGATATACTTATGGTAATTAATACCCTAAGACCTTTGTCAAAAAAATCGTTCTTTGAGAAGTCGAAGCAAGCCTTTTGTAGATTTACTGTCATTCGGTACAAATGGAAAATCGACTACTTGAAATTATACGTCAAAGTAGAAAAATTACAATTTAGAATACATCATAAAAGAAAAAATGATAATGCTACATATCGTCGAAATTGGAATCTTGTCTCATTGTAAAATTGTCAAATTTGATATACCTATGCCGTAAACAAAGGCCACTTATATTTACGTACTCTCAGAAATATGAGTAATTGTAAATACATAATTATGTCTCATCTGAAATATGTACATAGTGTGATCGTCCAAATATAAATGTGTCCAATAGGTTAAGTACCTAATAGGTAACCCGTTTATGGCACCCAAGTTTGGTATCTATAGTCCATATCTATATCTATTCATATATCAATACATCCGCTCTACTTTGAAATCCGTATTTCGAACTCTGGATCGCCCCGTCACTTTTTTGCAAATTTGTTACGCATCAGGAGCAAAAGGGATAGCAATACACGAAGTTCGAATTAAGGATTTCAAAGTAGAGCCCCTGATTCAATGAAACAAACAGGCCCGAGGAAAATCTTTAATTTGGCCCTAATTCATTTTGGACTATATTCAATTTGTACTTATTTCATTTTGTTCCTAATTTAAAATGGACAATATTCCATTCTGGCTTAATTAATTTACAACGAAAATAAATCTGGTAATAAAACATTTTTTTACACAATTACACTTTGACAAAATTCGCTTTGGTTGGTATTCATTTTGGTCAAATTCAAAATGGTCAATTCAAGTGAATGATTTTCCATTTGCACCGAATGAAAGTAAATCCTTTTGGTATTGTGACGGAGGAAGCTTAACTAAATGTGTGACTACAAAGTATGCACAGAGCTCTTAAAAAATACTTATTAGCTACAAATTTTGATACTCCGAAATAAATATAACACTTAGATATTTCGTGATTATGAATATCGACGATTTTGAATGTTTGGATATTTTTATTTTGATATTGTTTGGCCCTGTAATATGCGCGCGTCTCGTTGATTGAAAGCGTATCCTAACGCGTCTTGCCATTCCGCGTGAAACTCCCACGAATTCTCATGGATCGTTTTCAACCTTTCAATGTGGGCAAATGGGCAAGTTGACAGGAAAGAAGACGTTGAGCTCGATCAGCGCTGCCAGCACCAAGTAGCCAACGTAGACGCTGGCACACGTGACGCCGATCCTCCAGTCCAGCTGGAACTTGTTCAGAGATAGGCACCCGTAAAGAGCGAAGAGCGTTGACAGGAGAGAGATGGCGTTGTACGATAAACCACTGGAGTTTATTACCACCTAGAACATAGTAAGCAGATTTAAGGCTTTAGGGATCCTGTGGTGCTTGGAAGTGCGATGGGTCCTTGCGTATCGCTTGTAGCTAAAATCTTAACACAATCTTTTTACTTCACGCCAATTTTCAACTAGTATATAAAAGTTTCTGAACGTCTTTCCATACTGACAGTGGGACTCGGAGGCCGTGGTCGGAGGTATGCTTTCAAATGACATAATGTAATAGGCGGGACCCTTTTTGTCCCATAATTTTCTTTGGTCATAATATTCGTAATTTGAAATTAGGTGTACATTTTTCAGGAATATTGTAAATTTCATCAGAATGTAGTAAGCTAGTTTACTATCAATACTTAAAAAACTACTTACTATTTCAGAAATAAAACGCTTTAAGTATGTGAAAATGATGACAAACTGTATACATTCGAAACTTCAATTTTATGGGACAAAATATGGAACCCGTAATTCGACTTGAGCGAGGCAATAACCATTGGCACAAATAATTCACATTTACTCGTTGTCAATAATCGATTTTACTTAGGTAAGTGTTGTAGGTAATTGCCTTTCACTAGTACAGTCGAGTTCTCCAATATCTATGCAGCCAACTGTTCAAAAATATCTAAACAAGCTTCTGTGTCGATAGTTTGAAACGATCGCCTGTATAAATATTGGAGAACTCGACTGTATATACCTATACAGAGTACTTACCGTCACGCGCGAATGGTTACATTTCGTAAAAAGCCAGGGTTTATGTGAAAATTGGGCCAATTTTATGTTGAAATGTTTACCGCGAGATACTTGAAAAGTCTGTTGTTTCTAAAAAGTAACTTACCCAGTGGGCGCCCGGTGTGGCCGGATAAAACAAGGATTTAACCAACCAAGGCAGCCCCAGACAAAGGAGGATGTCGAACGTGTTAGAGCCGATGGAGTTACTGATACCCATTGTGCCGTGCCCTGCAATAAGATATGTGTGTATAGCGTGTTGCGTATTACATCGATTGGGAACTTTACACACACTATCGAAGGTGTTGGCAAATATATGCACGAAAAGCTCGTGGTAATTTTTTTATGTAGGTATTTCGCATATTTTGGTACATTTCGAGTTTTTCAATAAACTCGGAGGTTTATGCGCGGATTCGAATATCTCTCCAGATTATATGAAATGAGCTTTTCATGAATTGATTATTCTACGAAATGAGAATATCAGAAACAATTTCTGTGGAACAAAATTCTATAAAAATATCGTCTACAATATAGTGTAGAACCCCAAAATAGGCATATGTTTAGTTAACTAGATACCGCTTTCCCCAGAAGTTACATTTGAACTACCTATTACGATTACCTCGTATTGGAACTAATTATACCTTGGTTCGTTACAAGTACACTGGATACCGCTTCGGGAAGGCTCGTGCCGGCCGCCAAGATGGTCAACCCCGTGATGCTGTCTGGGACATCAAACGTGTCCCCTGAAAGCATGAGACAAAGATGAGACATAATATTTAATCAAGCACGCTAATATTAAAATAATAGTTTCATATTTTGGTATGTATGAAATGATATATTTTTCATTTCATGTGTGTTCAAAAAGTTTGCAAGGTGATATCGCATCGGTGTGATGGTCCTATTTATTTTGCATGCTCTATTTTTCCTCACTTCTAGCAATAATTCTAATTGAGCATAAGGAGCTGAGAGAGCCTTTCCTGACAAAGAATAAGTTAGGTACCTACGTGGGAATAAGCAGAGAGTGATCGTAGATTATGTATTTTATTTCGAAATAACTGTTTGTGTTAGTCTCAGGTGGTTTTAGAAATTTCCAGTGAAAAAACGTGTTATCTAACGGGTTGTTTAGCAAATGTAGCAATGTGATTTTTTATTAGTAATCTTATTCTTAATCTATAACAATCAGTATAATGGTTCCGTTTCCATGTTAAAAGAATCCTTTAGTTATATGGTACCTATTATTGTGATAATCCAAGCTACTAGGTACGACACGCCTCCGATCCAGACGATGCACATGATAAAGGTGAGCGGGTATAGTGCGCGACGGCGGCGGCAGTCCGGTACCGTCATCCAAAGCACCAGGCTGATGGGCCACGTCAGAACCCACAGGAACCGGCGCGCTCCTGACGTCTTTTCGCTGGGCCACGGCCATATGGTGCTGTTGCTAGAGTCTGTATATTCTGTATAGCCATAAAGGTAATAAAAAAATCATGAAAGTCCGTAAGGGTCCGTATGTATATAATGTAATCGAACGGTTTGAGCGCTTGGGTCGATAGTCATTTATCCTCCCACAATTTCTTGCCACAACAGAAAGACCAGTCGCAATAACTACGATCAAGCAGAACAAGGATCGGTATCGCTTGTATTCATAGAAAGTTAATTCCGAACATTATCTTTTCTAGCAATATTTTCTGAGAGGATGACGACGAAAAAAAAACGCCATAAAAACTTTTGATATGTTAGTTATGTATGAGTGTTATTGGTGTTTGTCACGCTGTAGATGCAGCGCGATGACCGCCTATCGTGATGATGTTCTTTTTGCGAATGACATACTGTCTTATGGTAAGATTGTGCGATCGCAGCACGCAGGCGGTGCCCCGCATTGACTGTTTGACAAAGTTCATGGCATTTGAAATGTAAGTAGCACGTCAATTAACCCATAACTATGCACTGAAAATGTTTTAAAACTAGGTAGTTATTAAGTACCCACTACTAGCACTACTTGTTTTACATAATATCTATCTATCTATCTTTTATACATATAAAATGCTTTGTCTTGAATGACTAATATTTTCTTGAAATTCATCTCCTAACGCAGTTAAAAAGGGGTAGAAAGCTGTTTTGGGGGTGTTGTGCTTCGAAGTTGATATCAATACTCCTTAGTGCTTTCGATTTAAGTTAGGTACATTTTATTTTGACACAGTCATGTTTGAAAACTCAATCCGATTTTATGCAAAAAAGGTGGAACTCACATAAAAGCTTGGTACAAAGCAAATTACTTCATAGTATAATACAAAGTCACTTCCCGCTGTCTGCCTGTCTGTCTTGTACCTATGAATGCTTAAATTTTTAAAACTACGCAACGGATTTTGATGCGTTTTTTGCGGTGTGATTCAAGAGATGTATAATTCTACGCAGACGAAGTCACAGGCAGAAGCTAGTACTCTTTATAGTTGGAATGTTTCGGAAGTCACCGTATTATATTAGTACTACCGCATTTTGAACTTTAGAGAGGTCATTCGATTATAGAAATTCCCTCGGGATAGAATATAAATGGGGTTTACGAGTCCGCTGCAAAGGCGCCCTATCTCCGTAACTATAATTACTGGAGTTTTGAAATTTGCTTCACAAGTAAGAAATCATGACTGCTAAAAATTGATTTCAGGACTCTCCGAAATTCCCGTGGGTTAGGGAGTAAATGGGATTTATATTTAATTAATTTGATATGGTTCTGTCTCCATAACTATTATTACTAGAACCTTTAAACTTGGCATACCTCTAAAAATAGGTAATTATTATATCTGAAAACTGATTTCTGCACACAAATCACGTCTTTATCCCTTACGGGGTAGAAAGGGCCTAAGGCGGCAAGACCTACAGGCCAAAAAATGGAATCGAAACTGATTTCTGTATTTTGAAAAATTCCCCTGGGATAAGAAATAAAAAGGATCATTATATGATTTAGATCCTTGGTATTTGGCCGACATTTTCCTTGAGGATTTTGCAAATTTCTCACGAGATAATAGGACGGGATAAAAAATAATGACATAATATTTGCAGAAATTATTGGATGAAGGTGGTATGTCGCGGACGAAGACGCGGGCTATATAGACTACAGGCCCACGTACAAAAAATGTGGGTCATATGAACCACCAGGTGACGTATATAGGACGATATAAGAGCATAAAATAATAAGATTCAGCACTATGCCGTCACTTGTAAGCTGTCCAACTGGGTGCTGGTGAGAATTCAAAAGTGCAGGTAGAGTGAGTACATTTTGGTCATATGATTATGTACGGCATTTTTACCATCGATAGATCCATGAAAAATAATAAGAAAGCGCGCAGTGCCGTAAAAAAATGGTGAGCCACAAAGTCGATATTTTCTTTTGATTTTCTGACAATTTCCAGGGTAAATTTGGTCATTTGATTCTGTACGGCATCAGTTTCATACTGTTTCAATACAGCTTCTAATCCATTATTCCGCAACGCCGTACAAAAATTGTGCGACAAGGGGACAAAATCGAGGGTTGCAACCCCCTCTTTTTCCGTGGTCCGGGGGGTGATTTAATACAACATAAAATTAATTTATTTTGAAAGTATTTAGATAATATTTTTTTACATGCCGTACATTTTCGTTGGTCCAAAGGTTTGTAGAGAAAAAACACTCAAGGAACGAACCCATAGAACGAAATGTAAGAAAAAAATGATCTGCATTAAAATGTACGGCATAATTTTTTCCTAATTTATTTATCTTAATACTATTTAAAACGAGGGAAAAATTTAGAAAATTGCTATATTTTATTAATCTATGAATATTTAAACTTTTGCAAATTCAGTTTTTGTATTTCTCTGTAATTTTTTTTAGAACAGTTTCTTTTGAACGGCAATACTATATAACAATTGTATTTTACAATATCATGTTAAAAAAAAAGTTGCCGTACAGAGTCAAATGATTTATATTATTATATATTAATGATTATCTTAACATCAAGTATACCATGAAGTTAAGATAATCATTCAAATGAACAATAATTTTTTGACGGCATTATTTGTAATTTTAGTACTTTTGAGTGCTAGATAATGTTTTGGAACCGAAGCAGTACTTTTTTTTTTTTTTTTTTTTTTTTTTTATATGAATAGGAAGGCAAACGAGCAAGTGGGTCACCTGATGGTAAGTGATCACCACTGCCCATAGACACCCGCAACCCCGGAGGGATTGCAGATGCGTTGCCAACCTAGAGGACTAAGATGCAATGCCTCTTGTGCCCGTAATTGCCCCGGCTGTCTTACTCTCCACACCGGAACACAGCAGTGCAAGCACTGCTACTTAGCGGCAGGATTAGCGAGTAAGATGGTGGTAGCGATCCGGACGGACCTTGCACAAGGCCCTACCACCCGCAAACTTGTTCAAATCACCCCCCGGACCACGGAAAAAGAGGGGGTTGCAACCCTCGATTTTGTCCCCTTGTCGCACAATTTTTGTACGGCGTTGCGGAATAATGGATTAGAAGCTGTATTGAAACAGTATGAAACTGATGCCGTACAGAATCAAATGACCAAATTTACCCTGGAAATTGTCAGAAAATCAAAAGAAAATATCGACTTTGTGGCTCACCATTTTTTTACGGCACTGCGCGCTTTCTTATTATTTTTCAAGGATCTATCGATGGTAAAAATGCCGTACATAATCATATGACCAAAATGTACTCACTCTACCTGCACTTTTGAATTCTCACCAGCACCCAGTTGGACAGCTTACAAGTGACGGCATAGTGCTGAATCTTATTATTTTATGCTCTTATATCGTCCTATATACGTCACCTGGTGGTTCATATGACCCACATTTTTTGTACGTGGGCCTGTAGTCTATAACTAGTGTATATATAACCTGCATTTGAAAGATTCCTCTGTTACCTTCTCATAACCAACGTAATACCAGGCAAACGAGGGATTATAACACAGGAAAGTAAATGATGTTTATACAATGTGTAGTAAGTGTTAGTGTTATCTGATAATGTTTGCTTCAAACATCTTACCGGAGTCCGTAGATTCGTGCCTCCTTATCATTTCAATACCGTTTTCTAAGTCGCCATATTTATCTGTTCGGCTTATTTTGCAAGGCTTATTAAGAACTAGCTGTTGCCCGCGACTTCGTCCGCGTGTGTTTTTTGTGGTACTTTACGGCTTTTCTCGAAATCAAAATTATTATTATTATGACTATTAACTTCGTCACGTGAACCACTGAAAGTGTGTACGAAAATATACTTTTAGAATTACGTCATGAAAATAATAATTTGTGACACGGAATCTTGAAAAAAAAACAGGTGTAAACTGGTTAATGACTCATCACATTTATTTATACCTTATTTTACTAAATAGTTTAATCTATAGTTTTGTTAATAGTTTCTTTATTCAAAAAAAGCTAAGTACAGTTTTAGTTAGGTACCTACATCACTATTAATTTCGCCCAACTATGACGCTTATTGGCGAATACTGCGCTCACTTTAACGATATTTGTACCCTGATTAATTTAAAAAAATAAATCTATTCTAATCAAATAAGACATAAAATGTTTAACTGTTTTTACCTTACGACTAACAATTTATTTACTAATCCGTTTTAATTAATATTTTGCGACTCAATTTTTTTTAGCAGAAGCTTTTTTGATTTATTTTCTTGGTTTAAGTGGGTAGCTACAGATCATGAACACTTATTATCTTTATCTACAAATTAATTACCTACAGGGGCCTTACCATGACGTCGTAATGCGATTCCGTTTAGGTTCGCTCGCTGTCAGATTCATACTAAAAGCACCAACTTTTCACAATAAAATTCTGACATGTTTTTTTTTTTTTTTTTTTTTTTTCTTGGGCCCGCACGAATGCATTGCCATAAGTCAAGTTTTCTGACATGTTCGTAGCGCAGACGTAAACGCGCCTTTTGATTTTGCTTTTTTTAGGCAAAAGTATTAAGAGCATACAGCCAAGCGTTTCACGCCGCCCTCATAATATAATAATATCAGGTTTTCAAATAAGAGTGCGTTCAAAAACCGAACGCGTTGTGAATAATAGCACAGTAAATAAAAACAAAGTAACGGTATTTCATATTGAACTTTAGGTGTTAGGTAAAGAACACAGTTTAGAACGCCAATTTAGGTTGATTTAGGTTTGACAAAAATGTCTTCGTTGAAAAAACCTATACAGCATGTAATTATTTTATTAATGTTTTTTCACAATTGACACACTTTTCCGGCTTTATGTCTTATGTACATTCGTATCTATCTATTTTCTTCGTAGTATTATTTTGATTGTAATTATTACCAACTACTTATACCGAAGAAAGCTGATTTTCTTGAGTTCCGCTATTTCGTGCGTAATCACCTCAAAAATTAAATTTCAAGAAAACTGAGAAATTATATTTACCTGCATTAAATTGAAAGTATTATTTAGCAATTTTAAAAGGTTACACTTCATTGGTTTTTATTTTATAGGTGTATGAAGTTAATTAATTTTAAACACAAAACCCTCTTTTTTGCGCCTCTGGATGAGATTAAAAAAAAATGCTAAAACAGGTATTTCCTTATTTTTATTACTAAGTATTTATTCTGAGTTTCATGATTCTAGAACAATCTAATTTTATTTTTTCATACAAACTTTAACCCCCCTTTTCACCCCCTTTTTCCAAAAATTTCCAAAATTTCTGTAGCCTAGATCCTATTCTGAATTTATTGAAATAGATTTGTGAACATTTCAACAATATCCGTTCAGTAGTTTTTACGTGATGCTCAGTCAAACAAACAAACAAACAAACAAACAAAAATTTTAAAAATGGTTTTAATATGTTCAGTTACCGATTTTAAGTCACCCTGGTCGGTTTTTTTTTTTAAATCTCCAATGTACAGATTTTTTGGTCTCAACGATTTTATTATATGTATAGATAGTCTCCGCGGGATATCCTTTTTCTGAAACAAGTTATTGTCAAAAAATAATACTACTGTACCTAGCTATATTATTCGGGCCTACATAATAATACACACCAATCAATATTTATAATGTTTTGAAATCTCGGAAATCTAAGTTTGAAGTATCGATTCTGGGAAAACGTATTAGTTTTCCAGATTTTGCAAACACTGAGCAAAGCTCCGTCGCGTAAGTACCTAGATACTTTCTATTGTACCTACCAGATCACTTGGACCACGGAGAAGGATTTTCGTTTTATTGGTTTCAAGTGAAAATTAAAATGGCGTAGCTACAGATTTTTTTGTTAAAATAAAAAACATTTTGTTGAAGTACTGTATTTTTTGTTGAGTTGGTAACAAGACCTAGAGGGTACTTTTAGCATGATTGTGATGTGAGCGTTTAGCTGGAAAGGGGAATATTTTATTACTATACCAAATTATGTTTTTGCGGCGTACCTACATACCTTTGACAAGAAGAGGTGTTATTTCTGAATACATTTTTGATTTGTTGAAATAGCAACATCCACTTCGCACTAACGTTCCCAAACGATCGTTGAAAACCATCGCTGAAAAACAAAACTTTAAGTTTATGAAAAACAGCAGAGCTAGAGTCTGTAATTATGAAGAGAAAATGCTCGACAAATTGTGAATTAATTTAGTGAGATGAGAGTGAGATAGATATAAACAATCTCATCTGAAGCCTTTCCATTCAAATTTTAATCAATCAGCCAGGTGATTCAGATTGAAGCACCCTGTGACTAAGGAACAATAGATCTAAAGGGCTCTGAGGGGATACTGAGAACGTACCTAATATGTACAGTGTGTACATAAGCACCAGCACGAGCGCTTCGTGCCACAGCACCTTGTCGTCAAGCAGCGTGAGGATGAGCGCCACCACAGAAATGGCGTACATCAGACAATCCCGCGACACCGACCACCAGTCCAGTTCTATAGCCTAAACGCAAGCACGGTAGTTAATAATTGATCTACAAAACCGATTAGAAAAAAGTTGAAGTTTATGGGTCGGATATAATTATAATAAGTCAAATGTTTTTCCGGGAATATACATAAGGCGTTGTGCAGACGTTTTGTAAAGTCATATTAATACTGACGAGCAAGAAAGACGAGTTCCTTTTCACACAAATTTGAGTGGAAAGTAATCCGTTGTTTTTGCTGGTCAAGTGCCTTTCTGGTAGACACCTTTTGTTACTCGAGTCCGATTTGGTTGGCCGGTTTATTGCAGTTATCAGTTACCTTCCCCGCAATGAGCCCGCAGCAAGCTGGAACCGCAAGGACATTAAAGACAGCGGAGCCAACGACGGCACCAACGCCCAAGTCGCCCTGCGTGACAAACGTGCCCACGCAGTTAATGAACAGCTCAGGGCTCGAGCTGGCCGCCGCCATGAACGTCGCTCCAGCGATGTCCTCCTCCATGTCCAAACCTGGCTTGCAAACATGTGCCCAGATGAGAAGAGATTGTCTTATTTTTTGTAAATTATTTACCAGTTCAAAGTATTTTAATATCAGCGTAGTACTATTAGTAAAGTACACAATACCTTCTAGTTAGACGCAAGGGTTATTGCCCTTTTCCATATGTAGTTTTTAGTCTGGAGTCCGAGGGAACATTGCATTGCAGCTTTTCATGCAGACAAATACTATTGGTATGAAACTATTTCACTGGACAAAGACTGAAAAACACTGTTGTGTTACATTGGTATTAAGTGCTACTTAGGTACTAACTACTAATCTTTAAGCCTGGTTTCAAGTTTGAAAGTCCCATATACTATGACACTTAATAACCGAGCTTAAATCTAAAACTGTATTTTTTTGCTGTAAGACAATCTAAGTGTCATGCAATAACAAGTCATTGTTCGACAGTCAGCGAAGTTTGTTAAACCGCCGTTTTTGTGCGTTCAAGATACTCACGTTCGCAAATGATATCGATGGCAGGTACGAAGTATTGTTCGCACACCGTACCCAGCAGGAGAAAGCAGTAGATTGCCAGAACACAGTGTACTACTATGTAACCCTGCAATTTAAAATTATATTCGTCACGCAGAATATTAGGGACACTTTTGTGTCGCAAATGTAAACATTCAAAATATGTAGAATAACTTTTACAACTGCTGATTAACTTGTAAACTCTAAACCGCAGAAAGTTACTAAATACGCCCCCTAACACGCGTTCAGTCTCGTTTGGATTTGGAGCCATCATGTCTAATAACAATACTCTTGTTACTAGTAAATAAATTCAATGTTACGCTTTTGGGGCACTCAATATCCACGTTTTGATCAAATGGTTAGCAATTAGCTTAGGCTTTAAGCCTTAAAGTCACATACTTGCTGCCTTTGAGGTCGGGTGAATCCATCGGGTGGGAACTCTAGAATAGCCGCAGAAGTACAGTTAGGCTTCTCTGTCACAGCGAGTAGACGTCGGCCTATGAATCCATCATTTAAACCTGCGATAAAAATGATTTACAGCGAAAAATGACTGGTTTTAATCAGGTATCTTTCACGTGCCATATTCAGAGATGCTTAAGTGATACTTAAATTTGATCCCTAGGCTTTTCATCATACGTATTTCCCAATAATGTACAGTACAGTGGAGGGTTAATGTTGCAGAGAGGAGTGCGCTCCGATTACACGCTCGGAAATAAAGTAACTAAGTACCTATGTATTTGAAAAGGATCTAAATTCGCGAAATTTAAAAAAACGAGTTGGGCAGGTGTTAGAATTTGCTCATTCCAGAGAGTGAGCAGAACTCGATTTTGCTTCGAGCGTGAGACAATCTTACTTTTTAATTCCAAGGACAGTGCTGTTTCTATTAAAATAAATCGAAAGGTTTGAAATTCCCTTCAGTCTGTCACTTTCATGTCGAAACAAAAAAAGCGAGAGACAGGAGGAACTAGTCGATTCTATGTTTGATTTTCAAATTCTATGCCTTGTGATAGTAAACCCAAAAAAATAACAGGTTAAAACGTTCGGATATCTACACATTTAGCCGTAAAATTGAAATTCATCTATTGTTGCACAAATAACAATTTCTGGATCAATGGAAAACTAAACGATATCGTCTATCATTCGACACAAACATGGGTTTGCTTGTTGTCTAACAATGTTCGAAAATGTCCGTGATATTTTTATTGTGACTGCTCTGACTAACGCTATGCCTATTATTTTGAAATTCACAATGTGTCCGTGGCTTTATATTGTACGACACAGTAAAAAGTACTAACGCTATGTACCACTCGTACAATGAATCCAATGCATACGGCTGGAATATTTAGGCTTGCTTTTGTTCATTAAAGTCAAACGCATCTGCAATGCTCCGGTATTGCGGAAGTCCATGGGCTGTTCTATGATTTCTTTCTTTGACAGTAAAACATACAAAGAGTTGAAAAAATCTACCTTTCTTGAATTTTAGACGAACCCTTTTCGATGATGTCACAATATCAAACTGGTGGACTCTAATCTAATTTAGAATAGGATTGTACGTTGGAGACAATTATTTTACCTGATATTGGGTCAATTTGTAACAAATCAGTACGCGACGAGCTCGTAACGTAGCGCGCCAAAAAATAACACAACGGAATACCAAAAAACAGAATCACCCGTACAGCAACAGCAATTCTAAATTTACACTTAACTTGGTTAGTCCTTATTAACATTTTGGCCATTTACAAAGAATTTTGGTTTAGATACTTGACTAGATGAAATTTTTTTATGAAGCAAAATACAGTTTATTTTAATCAAGTGCTTTTGTCAAATAAAGAATTGGAATAATTTGCTGCGTTTACAGCGTAACGGCATTTGTAGGGACGTGAGGGGATTTGAACAGAAACGTGCAAGTGTCGCGGACGCTGCCAAGGTACTGAGGATTTCTTTAAATCGAGTAAACAACTGATGTTATCAATACAATAATTATTATTACTAAGTTACATTCATATGTCGGCATTGCCCTTATCGATTGTAATGTAAATAGAACAGATGCTATACAGGTAGGTAACTGTCGCAAAACATTTGTGTTTAGCCCTAACATTAGTAAGGCATGATCAGATATTTTTATTTATTTATAGTAACGACTTTTTGTAAACAAAAATAAAAAATGTATACTTATCGAAGAGTAAATCATTGTAACAAACAAAATATTTTTCACCTCAGCACCTCAAACAGGCGGGTTTTGGTCCTTCCAGAGAGCGAGCAAAACTCGATTTTGCTTCGAGCGTGAGGCAAAGTAACTTTTTAATTACTTTTTTAAATTCCGGGGTCAGTGATGGATCTATTCACAAAATCCGAAAGGTTTGAACTTCCCTTCAATTTGTCACTTTCATTTCGATACAAAAAAGTGAGTGATAGAATCAAATCGATTCGATGTTTGATTTACAAATTCTATGCCTAGTAAACCCAAAAAAAAAGTTCGTTTTATTACTAGAATTTTATTATTATTATCTACTGAACCTTTAAACTTGGCATACCATAGGTAATTATGATATCTGAAAAATGATTTCTGTGTTTTGCAAAATTCCCCTGGGATAAGAAATAAAAAGGATCATTATGTGATTTAGATCCTTGGTAATTGGCCGACATGTTTCTTGAGGATTGTTGAATCTGACGCTGGCCATCAAGGCATTTCATAATGTTCTTTTCCTTGAGATTGATAGCTGTCACTGTCTCTTCTGAGTTTTCTACATGAATGACGTTATTTTTGTACCTGATCTTACTGTAAATTTGATATCTGTATAAGGCTTCTAATACTGCAGCATTTCTTATTAATCGGTCGCCAAGCTCAAGACTTTCGGGTAAAATACCTGAAGAAGTGTGGAGTGGCACTAAGGTTAATCTCAAGTATCTGCGAGTCTTTGGTTGTGAGGCATTTGGACACATAGATGACTGTAAAAGAAAAAAGTTAGACCCCAAAAGTAAGAAATTAATATTTTTAGGTTACTGTGAAAACGTGAAGGGATATCGTCTGTTCAATCCTGATGACAACAAAGTAATTGTATCACGTGATGTGGTTTTCAATAAATCTGTGTTTCCAGGAAGGCGTTCTAATAGGGTACAAAGACAAATGTTTGAACCTATTATTCTTACAGGAGGTGGTGATGAGGAGAATCTGAAAACTACGCCGGCATAGCCGCCGGGTAGAGTCATCGGATTATCCTGTAGAGGCGGAGCGAGAAGAGTCTTCAGTCGAGTCACCAAATTATCCTGTTGAGGCGGAGCGTGAACATGAAAACATGCCTAGTGAAGACCATCTTGAAGTATTTCACGATGCGCAAGAGTCTACTAGTCATCGATATAACCTGCGTGCACGGATACCGAAACCAGCTTGTAACATAACTAACGTAAGTAATGTAACAGAACCCATAGAGCCGCGTACTGTCAAAGAAGCATTAAGTTGTGAAGATAAAGAGCTATGGCAGAAAGCCATGCAGGAAGAAATAGACTCTTTTATCTTACACGGAGTTTGGGAGCTTACTGATAAACCAGCTGACAAAAATGTAGTGAAAAACAAATGGATTTTTACATTGAAGCGGGACTCTGATGGAAACATTACACGTTACAAGGCGAGGTTGGTCGCGAAGGGCTTTACCCAAAAGTATGGTGAAGATTTTAACGAAACGTTTTCATCGGTCGTTCGTCACTGTTCTATAAGACTGCTATTAGCTCTGGCTGTACAATTGGATCTGAAAATTTAACATTTAGATGTACAGACTGCGTTCCTAAATGGAGAGTTGCGCGAGGAGATTTACATGCAACAGCCGGAAGGTTTCATGTGCCCTGGGAGCGAAAATAAAGTCTATAGATTACGAAAGGCTGTATACGGGTTGAAACAAGCGTCGCGTTCCTGGTATCAAAAGGTAAAAGATGTCTTACTTTCTATGGGATACATACAGTGTCAACAAGAGGACTGCGTCTTCATCAGGAAGTCCGGTGAGTCAGTTTGTTACATTGCTCTATATGTTGATGACTTTTTCGTCTTTTATAACGATAATCGCTTGGCAGAGGCGTTAAAATCTTCTTTGCTACGGCATTTCAAGTTAAAAGACTTAGGGCCGGTTAGAAACATGTTAGGTGTCAAAGTAGAACGTGATGCAAATTCTATCAAACTAAGTCAGGAAAATCGGATTGACAAGTTGTTAGATCGTTTCGGCATGACTGACCTGTATCTAAGTCTGTAAAGTCTCCCATGATAACTAACATTAGTTCTAGTGAGAGTTCTTGTGCTACGAATAACAATGTATCCAAATTTCCGTACCAAGAGTTGTTAGGTAGTTTAATGTATCTATGTGTAACTACTCGACCTGACATTTCGTTTGCCGTGTCACATTTAAGTCAATATAACAGTTGTTATATAGAATTCCATTGGATGCAAGCCAAACGAATTGTGAGGTATCTTAAAGGAACTAAACAAAAGGCTTTAGTTTTT
The DNA here is from genome assembly GCA_949127965.1 of Pandemis corylana. Classification (NCBI taxonomy): domain Eukaryota; kingdom Metazoa; phylum Arthropoda; class Insecta; order Lepidoptera; family Tortricidae; genus Pandemis; species Pandemis corylana. The sequence goes on from OX421850.1 coordinate 27,513,390, forward strand.
AAGAAATCCAATGTAAATCCTATCCTAGAAGGATATTCGGATGCAGACTGGGCTTCAGATTTAGATCGAAAGTCATACACCGGTTATGTATTTAAGTACGGTGGTAACTCGATATCTTGGGGTAGTTATAAACAGTCTTGCATTTCGCTGTCGTCCACCGAGGCGGAGTATATTAGCTTAAGTGAAGCTAGTAGAGAGGCGGTGTTCCTACAAGCGTTATTAAGAGTGATCTTAATGTTGCGTTTTTGTAAGATTGTGTTGTACTGCGATAATCAATCTGCTATGCAGCTTGCTGTTAACAAAGTGCATCACAAAAGGAGCAAGCACATCGAAGTTAGGTATCATTATATTAGAGATATGATAGACCGCTTCGAGGTCCAGCTTTTGTACATCCCTACAGATATAATGGTAGCTGATGTTTTCACCAAACCACTTGGTAGTACGAAACATGAGCTATTTACCAGCCAACTAGGTGTGGCATAGTGACGGCCTGATGATGTCCACGTTATGGGGGAGTGTTGAATCTAACGCTGGCCATCAAGGCATTTCATAATGTTCTTTTCTATGAGAATAGCTGTCACTGTCTCTTTTGAGTTTTCTACATGAATACCTATGATTTTTAATAAACCATTTTAAGCATTTCAATATAATATTTTCAATAAGGATTTTGCAAATTTCTCACGAGATAAAAGGACGGGATAGGAAATAATGACATAATATTTGAAGAAATTATTGGATGAAGGTGGTATATCGCGGACGACGTCGCGGGCTATAACTAGTGTATATATAACCTGCGCCTTGTATTTATTTAAAGGGTCCCACTCTTTGTATCAGTTCAGATACATTATAAAACCTCAATGTATTGTAAGCGCCTCCTAAAAAGTAGGACAATAATATGGATAAAAACAAAATTTCAAGGCCAGTTTCAACCGCACCGCTGGCCTAATTCTAGTCTAGAAAATAATAAATAAATGTGGATATCAGTTATTTGAAAAATTCCATTAACAATAATGAAGCTAATCTCTAGATTAAACTCTACAAGTGGTCTACAAGGAACTTTCCGTTGTTTGAAAAGTTTACGCAGCTAAGTAGGTACGACGTTACACTCCGTATCAATGGATACATAACAATCATAGTAATCAATTGGTTAAAGAACTTATAAATAAGTATTACATCTTAATGTTATGTCTGTCATATATAGCTATTTTGATATTAGCAGATGCAACTCAATCCAAGTGAGAAGTTAAAAAGAGAATTAAGACCGTTTTCTTTCGTCTCTCTATGCACAAGGAAGCATTTTACATTTAAGTATTTATAATGTATTCAATTCATAATTGTTTGTATTTTCAGGCATACATAGGTATAGTTATTTTTTTTTGTTTTCTACGGAACATTTGAGCTTATGTAGGTACGTATTTAATTCTAATATCGCTTCACTTCCATCAGTACGGTAAGTAATTTTTGTTGCTCTTACAACTATTGACTGCTTGGTTCCCACCTCGGACAAAAAATATCAATCTAAAATTATATTTAGTACCATCAACGTAGCGTTTACGTCAGAATATGATAATAATACTTACTCACTCCTTACTGTTAGTACTTGGTTACTTTACGTCATCCTGGACGAAAAGAAGGCAAAATAGTCCCTTTCTTTCCTTTAATTTCCTCTTCATTGGCAACGCATTCAAAATTGTGTACATAATGTAAATTTGGGCGGTAATGAAATAAACCGCTTAATTGATACCGACTCTACCAACAGGTAACTATAGTACAGCGCCTGAAGAGTACGGATTTGGTAGGTAGCATTAGTTGACTAAATAGTCTCAACGTCCGTGCCGGCTCAAATCTCATAACTGCGCCTAATTGTTACAAAGCCGCGTGCCGGCACGGCATGATCCGGGCACAAAGAAAAGGGCCGATTAAATTGACTTTTGACCCCCCAGGATTATTGGTATTGCTGCTCACACCGTTGGACTTAATTGTGTTAAAGTAGTAGAGTTCCGACCGCATTGGATTTAGAATTTTCCAGTTCATTTGAAATCATTTTCACTAATGTTTTTAGCATATATATTGTAGTTATGAGCCGAGAGTGACTGGACCGTGGTGCTGGCCGGCGCCGCGCGGTCAGCTCGCGTGCGCTCAGGGAGTCACTCCCGGACTGCGCCCGAGCGCCGCCCGACGTACGTGTATTGTATGGAAATAAATAATTGGCCCCCGTATTCTTCTTTTGACGAGCTCTCCGGCGGCGGGTCCATTATGTCCGTTTGAACGTGAGCGGCGGCATTCGGACGCTAGTGGCGACGTCCTCGGTCGCCTGCGCCGCGCTCCACACAACACCACGCCAGCATGAATACCTCCGATCGAGGTACGATCTTACTTATCATCGAGGGGCTGACTTCGGCAGCGATGCCATTCTCACATCGTTTTGCATCCTGATGCCGGCCGGTCATATGTGCTTCTGCCTACTAACAAGGTTACATCGAAGGAGGTCGGAAGTACGTCCAATTCCTCGTGAATAGCTAGGTCACTTACTACAACGGAGTGAATTACTTACTTAAACGAAGCAGGAGAAGCATATATCATCTGATGTCCGAGTGGCAGTTATTGAAAGTGAATGTAGTGGCTCGTGTGTGGTGTGGCGGTTCCCGACACCTCGTGGCCGTCCTCGCCTCGGCTGGTATGTAGGCTTCACGACGTGCCGGTGTTCACTATCCGAAGACCGTAAGTACAGAAGACCCGGGACCTCATCATGTCTTTGCAAGGACTAGGTATGCATCTTTAGTTATTATTTTGAAGTAACTATAAAACACTCCAATGTTCGGGATGTTTACGTTATTGTTCAGGAATCAATTCAATTTAGGTTAACAACCTACTAAGTCACAAGCATTCAATGATCCTATTTACAATTACGTTACCGGTGTATCCAAAGTACTAACAAAATAGGGGTGAGGCAACTACGAACGTACGCGTAGCATGCGGGTCGGCATTATTGTAAACGAATCATGCATTGCCGGTGACGGCTCAGCAGGCAGATTGTCACATTACCTTACTCGTATCTCGAATGTCTAGAATTTTGGCTTCATACGCGTAACGTTAAAAATCCAGCATAACCCCAGCAGCAAGTGTTGAAGGTGTGTATCAATACCAATGTAAGAAATTGCGAGTACCGCGAACACATCCATCATCTTAACTATGTAAGTTGATTAGATTACCTGTTTCCTTCGTTGGAGCATTTCTTGCTCTCCAAATCATTGTCAGCACGCAAGCCGTGCTTCCTTCCACACTGTTCCCGCCAACCGAAGCACGAAAGGTCACTAATAAAACCGCAGACCTATTTCTAGATCATGCTCGCCATAAGTACATAGTGGTTGATGATGAATGCCTTCTTCAATTATAGCTTTAACTGTCATTAGTTCATCCAATTGTGTAGCTCCTGTGACCCAATTGATAGGTAATAAGAAACTAGGAAGGAGAAATTTGATCACTTTACTGTATTAGTTATATGCCGTTAATATGGCTTCGATAAATAATAATATATTTTCAGTAGGATTGCTTAATTTGCTATTATAAATATACAGAACAGCTGAACAACTAGTAGTTTTTCATGACCTACTAAAGTTCAAGATGCAGGATTACACCAGTTCTGCTGGAATCATATTTCAAACCTAGAACCTATAGATTCAGTTTGGGGTTGCAATCTTAGGTTAGGTTTGAACGGCGTACCAGAAGACCTCCTACAGTGTAACTTAATTATAATCCTGCTAAACTTTAAAGTTCGGTTACATAAATTTACTCCGTTTTTCTTTTATAATGGATAACGGATATATAAAACGACTAATTAAGCAAAACAACTGCGACATTAACATCTTTTTTTACGATTGAGACAACAGACCTCTGTAGATAGGCCCAAGATCGGTACTTCAAAAAGGATCCTAAGAATGCTTTTCGCTTTAAACATAAAACTTAGGGTACAAGAGTCGAAAACAAACATATGGCGAATACCAAAGCGATGTTCAGATAGAGGTGCATCTGAAGCTACGGTTTGAAGTGGTAATAAATGGTGCGGTAAGGTAAACGTATTTGGCGGGATTAGGCCGACGTTCCTAAAGTCAGAAGGGGGAGGCATGAGCTCCGCCTCGGCGCCTCATCCGGTGCTCGCGCAAATTGTCAATTGGCCGTCGTCGCGTCAGGGCTGCCAGCGAGCAAGGTTGAGCGCGACCGTCCTCATCAACTGCCTCTTACCCAAAAAAAACCATGATGCTCATCACCTACGTAATCCACCAGTTGATCGGAAACGAGATAATCGCATTTGTAACGACATATACCTACACAGTTAGCAGTTAGTTCTTTTTCACGAGCAATGATGCGATGGATGAGTAATAATTTTAGCAAGCATGGTATAATCTGTTTATGTACAAAAAATATTCATTACATTGTTAGATAATTTAGAAATAGAGTAACTTAAATTGAGATACATTAAAAATATTTTTTTACTATCCTACTTAATTTTACATTCTTAGTTAAGAAGTTTTTATCATTTCTATACTATTTTTTTACTTTCGAATTTTTTATCATAATTATCACACTTTGTTCAAGAGATCAATAATATCTCTATTGCCTGTCTAACGTCACAACCTCAGCAGATCATTGGTATAGTTTTACAAGCAATAGAAAGAGCAATCGGTTCGAGACACGACTTATGTGACGTTAATGGCAACTTCCGCCAGTCTCTGATGGGCCAATTTCCTTCAGTGCATTCATTGTCGTGTCCGTGGCTCAACAGAACCCTATAATGTAGGTACCAAAAAGTTCCTACAACTAGGTGACAAATAAATAGGTACCATAAAAATCATTAATTTCTTTCGACATCAGTAATATTTTTCCTACAATCCAGTTCGTTCCTTAAGTACCTATCCCGTATGCTGCCGTTCTAATTCAAATGGATGTACCTCCTTTGGACAGATTAGACATGAATCTAGCACATGAATATATAAAAAAGAAATCTTAGTTAGTAAGGATTTCTTTTTTATTATATAGGTATATGTAGGTATTTTTTTCTGGATATGCGTCCTTTTGAATTAGGAAGGCAGTATACTACATAATACAACGTAACACATTTTCGAATATACGGGTAATCACTAAAACTTCATACGGTTATGTTATAGCGGCTACAGACACACGCGAGAAGTCTCGCCGAGAAGTCTCGCCGAAAAATTACGCGAGAACCGAGAAGGCATCTATACTCATGCGACCTTCTCATAGAAACCCCGAGAAACCCTTTGAAGCGGGCAAAAATACCGACACCGATCGGTGAACAGGTGAGCGTGAGAACGAAACGGCGAGAAAGCGATCACATTCACGCTTCTCGGGTGTTCTCGGGGGTTCTCGGCGTGAGTTTGGAGGCGCTATTAAATTAGATAACCGTGTCCTACGTGTAGATGACGAGCAGCAAATTCGACGGTAAACGCACACCATATTTCTCAAATCTGTTAATCCAGTTAAACAGGGCAATGCAGTGGTCATTTGAGACAATTTGTCCAAGATTGTCTTGTTTGCTATCCGCTGGGGCCGTTCGTAAAGTGCCACAGGAAGTACTATTGATGGCGAACGCTGCTAAGAGCAACACAGATTCAGTATCTTGATCTAAAAAGGCATTTTTAGTGTTTTACCATGTTTGTGTGTGTTTTGTGTAATACATCTGAAGGTAAACCAGAAATACAGGGTGGAAAAATCTGTAGGCCCTGGAGGCCAACTAATATACCTTAACCTTAAATCCTTTATTTTTAAAAATAAACAATACTGCATTCAAAAATCTTCTTAAATTCGCTTGGCTAACGCGGGAATAGAACCAACTAAAAATTAAAAAATAATCACTCGCAATTTGTTTTTTTCTCTCTCAATATACATAAAGAATTTATTGCATAAAATTGTATTTATAACATCAGCGATAACAGTATAATATAAACGAACATTGCAAGCTAAATAAAGTTACATCAGTGACACTGGACGAAAGTTACGGAAACGCTGCTTTTACTAGGTAGGTATATAAGAACCGATAGGATTATTGTTCAGGATAAAATTTGTCTAATAAACATTTGGCTTTACATTAACCTGTTGTACGAGATACCATGAAATAGAATATTTGTTAATTAAATTTACCTACATTTATTAGTTTATTTAGAAACCTTACATACAACACAAACTTAGTACTCGGTGGTGCAGTGCAGGGTGTTGTCGCGGAAAAAGTGTGGCTTGCCTAATCAATCTCTGTTTCCAGGGTTCTAGTGTTCTAGATTATGGTTTCGTCCCATCTATCCGTCTGGCTGGCGGTCTGTCGTACATATTTTTTTCTGAAAGTACTTATGAAGGCTAATTGAATGAAATTTCATTCAATAATGGTTAAGATTATCATCCCATCCGTCTATCTGTTCTATCGTCCCAACGATTTAACTTTTAAAATTACATTCCATTGTAAGTCATAGACTTAGTTCTAGGTAAATACGTGATGCTTAACTTAACACACTGATATATTTTCGTAGATTGCCTTCCAAAACTGTATTCATTGGTAATAAACAGATTTAGGTTCACATCTTTACTGTGGATGTGATAAAAGATAGACCGTCGATATTCTCAAGTTAGGTACATAAGTCTATATAGGTACGCACGTAGGTAAGTAGTAGGTAAGTGCGTCTAATAGCGATAACATAAATTTAACGTCTAAAAATTTTGTTAGGTACCATATCTTTTTATAACAAATATGTAATTTAAAAAAGGCAACACACTAGCCTCGTCTCACCTTCGCGGAACCACGAGTAGAGCAGGCGTGGCTGCAGAAGCGGCCGAATCAGGCAAGATAAATAAATATAGGGGTCTCAGCACCGAATATAACTTTGTCCCTTTCAGCGTTGATACCCTTGGTCCGTGGGTTCAAAGATATTTCGAAGAGGCTAATAGACGCTACGGGTGACCGCAGAGCTGGCAGCTTCCTTGGACAGCGTATTAGTATCGCTGTGTATAACCAATGTGGTAGAACATTAAAAAAATACTTTCGAATCATTTGACGGCACATAAGGTGTTCGTATGACCTATATGAAATGTCGGGCCATAGAAATTCAATGCTCATGACATGACATCTCAAACGTAAACTAAATTAATTTATGATCCTATTTGGTAAAGTCAATCAATTGTCGCTGGCAGGCGGGTCAAATATGCCATAACTACTAATAAAATGCAAGGCCCGTGAGTTGTCTCAAATTTTTAATCCGGCATCAAAGACCGGCCAAGTGCGAGTTGGGAACGCGTAAAGTGGGGATGTTTTTTTACAACACCGCGATTTGCACCAATTTTTTTTTCGTGTTCCTCGTAGTGAAAGGTCTCGTTGGATAGGTTTTCAAAAATATTGTAGGTCAGCGAACACCGTTCTCCGATTTAGATACCTATACATTTTCAAAAAATTATGCTTTAAAATAAAAAAAAAAAATTAACCTTATTTTCGGATAAGTACGTGAAAAGAATCACGGCAGTAGTATACCTAAATGACGAATTTAAAAGGAAAACTATTACAGTCGAGGTATGGAAGTTAACGTAACGAGTACTTAATAATCAAAAATAACTTGATTTTGGTTATTCGCTGCCAATATACATAGGTCTATACGGAATCCTACAATACCCAACGCACGGTTGACTTAGTTTTTTACATTTCTATAAGCAGGTAAGAATCTATTTTCTTAAAAAAAAGAAATGAAAGTGGTGATGTGTGTAGGTGTAGGTATATTTCGTCAGTGGCTATCTAGGCTTATACTTGCCATTCATTAATTCATTAATAGCGATAATAGCGTTCATTACTAGTCTAGTGCTCAATTATCTAAATTACGGCTCATATTAATTACATTCGATGTTATTCCACATTTTGAAATTATTTGTATCCACTCAAAAGAAGTGGGACTCAAAATTGGTGTGCACTGATGTGTTGCAGATGGGTACCTTCAAGGGCGGAACTGTACGCCTCCCGCCATCGACGACTTCCCGGCCGAGCTGTTCTCGGAGTCGCAGCGGCAGCACGGCGCCGTCGTCATCCACATCCTCATATCCCTCTACCTCTTCATAGCGCTAGCTGTCGTCTGTGATAAGTTCTTCGTGCCCGCAGTAGATAGAATATGCCACGGTTAGTATTTACCTGGTCAGGCCGTGAAGCGTTTTAACCGCCTTATCTTTTGTGGTACCAAAATCTGTGATATTGTCTATTAAAAGCAATTAAGTATCTCTCGACTTCGCGACAGGTGTGTGTGGTCGTCTTCGTAGCTAGGCAATCGCTTCTAATCGATGGACATATTTTGCAAATTCTAGTAACATAAAGATGGGGCGGTTGAAACGCTTCGCGACCTGACCCACCTAGGAGTTCAACAAGTAACTATATCACCATTCGTGTATTCCCTATTACTTAAACAAATGACTACTAGGCAACAAACTATTTTTCCGATCGTGTGAGCGAACATGACTTGCTACACGCAAGCCCCAGAACCACTTTTCATATCCTCTAATCGTACTTAAATACAAGGATTTTTTTATTTTTTTGCCTTGTTTTATTGTTATCGTGACACGATATGCAAGAGTCAAACTTCACTCTTGCGAAATACTTAGATTCGGCTAATGTGTTTCTTGCAATGAATATGTATGTGCATCCTAATATAGGCTCCAATGACCCTCCTTTTGGGTTTCACCGCAGTCGGTTAAAAACCAGTGGCGTGTCATCCTAACGACTCGATTCCGACCGGGTTCCTCTACCCAGCTTCACTCTCTCGCTCTTTCTTCATAAACATAGTTGTTATTTTTTGCTCCGCATTGCCTAACGGAAATTTTCAAGGGACGCCACTCGTAAAAACAACTCTAATATGTGACGAGGCATTTATTTATTTATTTCAGCACTTAACATGAGCAACGACGTGGCAGGCGCGACGTTCATGGCGGCGGCGACGTCAGCGCCGGAGCTGTTCGTAAATGTGATCGGCACCTTCATCACGGAGGGCGACATCGGTGTCGGTACCATCGTCGGCTCTGCAGTGTTTAACATCCTCGCCGTCGCCGCCTGCTGCGGGATCGGTGCTGGGATGGTACGTCATTTAAATACAACTCACTGTTCTCAGGCTCTGCGTCATTCACATTTAACCTGAGACCTTATTTAATGCGTGAGTTGACTAACGACAATGTTTAAAAAGAATACAATTTCTCGTTTTTGTAAGATCTAAACATAGCAATATAGGTAAATTGTAAGCCTCACGAATAGTGTATGATACAAACATTGAACTTTTATTAAAGTACTTTTACACTGTTGTCTATATCTGAGCCTAAGGTAAGTAACGATGATCACTGATCACCTACTTCTAGGTTGTGCCTCTCGACTGGTGGCCGCTCACGCGGGACTGCCTGGCCTACGGCATCACGGTGTCTATACTGATTTGCATCATGCACGACGAGTATGTGCAGTGGTACGAGGCTTTCCTACTCGTCCTCTTGTACGGGGTCTACATCTGCATTATGTACTACGACAAATCAATACAAAACTTTGCTAAAGGTAAGGGTAACAGAGTTAGGTACATAGTCAGGTAAAAGATAAAAGCGTTCCTCTCGCCTTTTTTCGATCTTAACAATATTATTTTTCCTTAATATTATATGAGGACTAGAAACATGTTTTATTTTTTCTTTTAGAGATAAATTGGGCTTCACAACAAAATGTTTGTCACATTAGCCCATAGGGCAACCACGAATCAAGACAAGTGTATCAACACACTAACTCATATTGTTGGTCACATCAGCCAACCTGAATAGATACTAGAAACATTTGAGAGATTTCATTTTTGACTTCTATCAATGTAAATAGGACATTATGGCTTCCGGTTGAATCGTCAATACTTTGAAAACCCCGTATTTATATTTCGCTGCATACGTATTAGGTACTCGTAAATATAATTTCCATATCAACGCGAAAGTTACTTCGTGACCGTCTACCGATCACACTTATCATACCTACTACTTGTGTATATTTGTACATCTAATAGCAAGAACAATGTAGCATTTCGCAACTAAAGTTACAATTACAATTAGCATTAATACCTGTCTATGTTGCGTTGATATGACCATTATATTATTTGTACGATAAATCCACGTAAGCGCCGTAATGCACATAAACATTATGCAAATACAGTTAATATATATTGAGTAAATATGTTCGCAATTACAGAAAGATAAAATCTATTTTCAGGCAGCTGGAAGTGCTTGAGGAATTTGATGAACAAAACTGACGAAAAGCAGGACAGTGTAATAGGTAAAAATCACAGATTATTTCACTTAATTATTTTTCAATGTTCTATTAAAAGTTTAATATTTATCTGCGTTTAATTTTAAAGAAATCAAGGATACGAAACCGCCCACTTCAAACACCCTTGATCACCACCAACACAATGGAAATATCAAAGCTATATTACCAATTTTTAATAACGATAACGATTGTGGAAAAGCACTGGAGAACGACGAGCAAAATAGAGCAATCAGTATTGACATAGACAAGGCAAACGATGCGGAGATAGCTTACGCGGACGACAGCCCGCCCCAAGCTGCAGAGAGCGACAAAAATGGCTCCGACGAGTATAAACACTCACTATGGAAATTTCCTTTTAAAAGGAGTTGGTTTACCCAGGTATAAATCTATTGTACCTATACTGCGTTTGTAACATAAGCTCTTGGTCCTAACATAAACATTGCAGACTTAATTTTAGAGATATTATTAGACTAGACATGTTCCGTATTTTAAATATATTATATTTACAAAAGCGTGATGACATAGTTTTTGGTTCCTTCTATGGTCTGTTTTTTTTTGTTTCAGACTACATGGTTCGTGACATGGCCTATACACTTGGTATTTCTTTTCACGATACCAGATTGTGAAAAGCCTCGTTTTAAAAACTGGTTTCCTTTGACGTTCATTATGTGCATTGTATGGATTGGCTCCTTGTCATACGTTGTCGCCTGGATGATAACTATTGTCGGTTAGTCTTGATTTCTTTTTTATATTTTATCTCTGTGAAACTATTGATGATATTACCATTGATGCCAAGGCCAAGGAGACAACTATAAGTAGTTGAAAAGATTAATTAAAGTTGTAAGTTCTTCATGTTTACCGTAATTCATATTCAGCGCATTTTTGTTTATCGTTTTCGTTGTTTTTCATTTTCGAGGGATGTGCTTCAAATATATGGCTCCAGAACTACTTTTGAATTTTTGCATTATTTTGTGTAGGTATCTACATTTAATTATTTTTTTAATGCAGGGGATACGTTAATGATTCCTGATTCTGTTATGGGAATAACCTTCCTTGCCGCTGGTACGTCGGTGCCTGAAGCTGTTTCAAGTGTTATCGTCGCTAAACAAGGTAAATTAACACTGACAATGTAATGTTATTGCTTTATCAATTAATCCAACGTACAGTCAAGCGTAATAATATGTATCTAGTCAAAGTTTCAAAAATAAGTACCTTACGCTCTTACAGGTCGTGCGACATATTTTTGAGAAGTTCGTATCGATACTTATTTTTACACTTGGCCGTACATAGATATTCAGGCGAGGGTTTAAGAACATAAATTACAAATCCAAACTACAGTAAGAACATTGGTTCCAAACTGGGGGTAATCCTGTGTTTCTTGAGGGGTAACAGAGCGAGATGTCCATCACACATCATCAACTCATCATCAATCTGAATCAGACTATTACAGGCACATCTAGTTTTGGAAGCCTGCACAACCGATGGGACACGTCATTAAAGAAGCGTAAAACAAAGGCTGAAGAAAATGATTTAAAATCCTTATTAACACAGTTAATTTTTAAATACAGATGCACATTTTCAACATTGCACATTGTTTTTCGTAGAAATCAGAATGTCCAGTTTTAGATATAGGTATTTTGTTTATAAATCTTAACAATGTAAGCATTACGATTAAAGTTAATACTCATAAACAGACAGACAGACACAGTTTTAGTCGGTACTTATTAATGTAAAATATGTCGTTGTATACACTAGCCAAAGGAACTGACTGATATACAAGTTTTTCCAACGACTTATCGAATTATCAGATAAAAGCGTTTGTTGTTCAATAAAGACAAACAAGTTTTCAAATACAAAGTGTAATGCCCTTCTTTATTATACAGGACATGGATCAATGGGAATCAGTAATTCAATCGGCTCGAACACCTTTGACATCCTGCTGTGCCTGGGACTGCCATGGCTGATCAAGGCGTCGCTCACTCCAGCCGAGCCAGGACACTACTTGGTCAGAATTTACAGTATTGCCGATTGCGAAAGATAATTTTGAAGCGATGCTTATTTGTCTTTGCCACGCGAACGTGAATCGCTATGCATTTTTTTGCCGTGCAAGGGAAATTTAAGTTAGGTGAGGTAGTTGAAGTTTACGTTAAGACATTGTCTACAGGTGAAAATTAATTCGATGGGTCTGGAGTATTCGGCGATATCGCTGCTGTCGACGCTTCTGATGCTGTACCTGACGTTCTGGTTCAACAAGTTCAAGCTGGACGCGGCGGTGGGGCGCGCCTGCCTCGCCATGTACGCCATGTTCCTGGTGCTGGCCACGCTCATCGAACTCAACGTGTTCTTCCCGGTCAACGTCCGTACGTGCCGGAGAACGGAACTCAAGTCCTAGGCCAGTGTGGGGAGTCAGAACCTAACGATTCATGATCCCAGTGTGTTGTACTGTATCAAGTTGCCTCATGTGTGCTGTCCGAGTGTGCTTAGCGAGCATTCGATGAGTAACATCATCGTGAAACAGCATTCTAAAGCTAAGTGCCGCTTCTTTAGGTCCACACAACAATTTTGATACATTTTGATAATTATTAGCGTAAGAAATGGTCGTCGCGATAGCATAAATCGCACTACACAAACAACTAAGTATGGTAACCTTCTTCTATTCGATTCTTGTAAAAGAAACCTAATTAAGGCATTGCTGAATTAAGTAAGTAATTTAATAGATTTAACGAAAGACTTTCTCAACAATATCGAATCTCATAAGATTATTTCGTTTCTGGCGAATTCAATTCTTGTTACTTATATTCAGTATGTTTAATGTACCTAATGCACATTATTTAATGAACGTTGTCAAGCAAGTTGTTGTAAATAATTATGCGACTAAATATAACACTTCTAGAATAACTAAATATATAGATTATCATTTTCTAACATCGTTTTATTGCCATGGCTCAGTTGCATCAGTACCTATTCAGATTCAGCACTCGCTATTGAGGCAGACTATTCACATTTCTACAGTTGAACCATTTGAATCTTGAGCCAACCATAGACATTTCTCTCAATAGAATAACTTAATCCCATCAAAAACATAACTTGTAAAAAAAACAAGTCTCGCAACTCAGTTCTTCTACCGTAAAAAGTTGTGAGATCTATGTAATACCAAGTCGGTTAATTTATTCAGCCCCTACTAAAGATACCTCCTGTCTTAAGTTATTACGTAATTAGCTAACCTAACAACATATAACGCCCATATCAAAATTAAAAATCGTTTATGTTATAAATAAACAAATTGAATTGGCATTCGCATTAACCCATCAATTTAATATAATCTGTATTAGGTACTTGTGAGAAAAATTGTGTTTTATACATATTCTGGTAACTCGTCTAGAAGCATATTATGTTAAAGAATGTCCTGAACTTTCCTGAGGTAAGGTAAGGGTTAAGAACTTCTTACGGGTGAATTGCAGAAAATAATGTACCTTTTGGATTTTGCAACGAAAAAACGAGTAGCTAAACGAAAATGATAATTGCTGTAACGAAACTGATAACATAAAGCGTCGGACACATGGCAAAAACTAATCACGCCGAAGGTTTTGAATCGACAGCTCTGCCATCCATGGTCCATTTTAAATTGTCGATATTCTTCAACATCTATACATATAATAAAGCTGATGAGGGTAGGGTACATGAGGGAAGCCTGTAGGTATACATTTTTCGGTTCTTCAGTGAGGTTGCATATTATATTTGTAAGAAATTTCATATACGAGGATCATCAGTAAGAGCACCGTCGATATTTTTTGTTTAACGTAGCCGTATATTATAATTGGACTATAATTTTGTTATAGAAATCTATAAGCAGTTCTATTGCTCGCGTTTTATGTGACTGCTATGCCTCTTGCATGAATTTTCGGCTAAACGAAAAAAAAAAACAACAAAAGTAAAGTTTTCGGACAAATGAAATTCGGGCAATCATTTTTAGTATTTCAGTAGTCATATTTATACTAATTCTAGATAAAAATATTTTTTTCAAATTTTACCTTAGTATAGTTTTATTGTATAGCCTTATATTTTCTCAATTTCGTTACAACGAAAAATAACTAAACTGAGAAATATAGGTGAATGAAAAATTCGTACCTATTAAAGACTTCTCCTCAAACGTGTAATTGCTTTGTACTAGAACTGTGTAAATTTGTAAGAAGCAGAATAAAACCTAACGGTAATGAATAAAGACGTGTACGAGTACAAAGCTTTTACCCGAGAAAATCGCCGTTACTCAACCTGAGATTTTTTTAATTCACAAGCATCAATACCATCAATGAATGAGCCATTTGGTTGATAAGAAAACGGCTGTCGCCGTGCTCGACCATTTCATTTCATAGGTGCTAAGGTGTTGCCACATTAATAAAAAGTTTACTGAGATCTGAAACAAGTCTGGGATTATTTATGCCTACGTAACTAAACCTGAGTATCAAACGTCCAGTAGGTTGGCACATGTAGGTATATGAATATTACAATTTCATATTTATTGTTAACTAGAGCTTTTGCCCCCGACTTCGTCCGCGCAGATAACGTCAAAGTGTGATGAGTAAAACTGACCTTTTTTCAAGTTAATGACTGGACTTCAGTTGAGTGTTATTCTTTGTATTGCAGGGAAAAAATATCAAGATTTTACAAAACACTGCAAATATGTAACAGTTATTTATTTCCTTTAATTTATACAATAAAACACATTACTAGATTATCTAGTTAGTCACACACGTATACCAAGGCCATATACGCGTAGGTACAGGTTATACCGAACTGAGAAAGTTGTTGTTCTGCGGTGAGCTGAGTCCTGGAGTGCGAGCCTCGAGCGTACCACCGGCACCGGTCTTCTAAAATAAACAAATATTTACATACTTTTATTTAAATAGTTTAGTTAAAATAGTTTCTTGCGGCGCATTCTTCTTGGGAATGATGGTCTTTCCGAATGCGCTGGTAGTTTCAAAAAGACATGTAAAAGAGCCCTTGGCGGCCAATTTGCAAAAATAATTTTTTCACCTCACTTGCTCGAAAAGGCTGTCTTTCTCCTTCAAAATCTGCGTGGAAAAGGCTTTTGAAATTCGAACGTGACGATGACCACCATTGCCCACCTACTCATATACTCAGAAAATTAGAACTTTGAACTTCGTATGTTGTCGTCTCGCTTATACGAATAGTACTTAATTAGGTGAATGAGAAGGACGGAATAATGCGAACTTCAAATGTCGAACTTTTATCAGACCCCTAACTTTTTCATCCGATAAAAAAAACATGATGTCACGTTCAGAAACGCGATCCGGGTTCCATTATTAATTTATTTTAAAATCCGTTACTTCGTAAGTTACTTTTAAAGATTTGCTAACTTTCGTTGCTAAAAGAAAAAACAATATTGGTTTTTATTAATTAATTTAATTTGTGGTTAACCACAAAAATAGCAACCAAGCAGGAAAAAACAGATATTATGATGCAAATTCAGAACGCGCCCCATTTTTTTTTAATTCAGTCTAGTTAGTGCGATTTTTTAACTTTCTTTTTAAAATATATCTATGATTAGAAAAAAATAATAAAAGTTTTTAGAGATTTCTCGTCGGGTAACCAAAAAGTTGACCAAAATTGTTGTTTGGTTTATAATAAAACAGTATAATACACAAGAAATTAATATGATAGAACAATCAGAAAAAATAGTTTTACTTATTAGATTATGAGACTAGGCTGTATGGGCTTAGATCCTTTTACCTTTCTTATTTAGAAGAAAAAGAATAAAAAAACTGATTTACTATTAGACTGTTTTTCTTTCATCCACCATTTTTCTCGCTGTAGTGAGGTGAAAAATTGTGTGTTTCGCTCGGCAGCAAAGTTGTTTAGTATCTCGTGCCTTGAAACCCTCGCGACGCTCAGGATTCTTCTTCATCATAGAATCCTTCGCTTGCTCGGGTTTCAATTCAGGCACTCGCGCCAAACAAACACTTTGCAGCCTTGCATAACAAATAACTATTCATTTTCATTATATTCCGTGATTTCATTTGGACTTGTTAATTAATGCTGTTGTTAAATTATATATATATTATAGTGTGTGCAACAGCGCACGTGATATCAATAACACAATCATTCAGTACTAATTCAGTACACGCATGTCGTAACTTTCATTCCAATTATAATTAATTATGTATTGGTATTATTTTTGTTTTAAGCATGCCGCTTGAATTGGCAATACTTTTGTTTTTGCATCAAGAAAAAAAAGGTAATTGAATTATGTTATGTTATACTCGTAACTGACAATGATATGACAGCTTGTCATTGCAATATGAACGTGACATTGCATTGCATTGAGTAGGTACTTAAACTATTTTCATCTTATTCATATATGATATCATATTGTATGTCGATTAGTTGTTGAAACCTTGTGTATCCTCATTGCAGTTAGTAACTGATAGTTATCCCAGCGAAAACTGGCAGATTATTGAACAAGACGTCCACCTACTTGCCGTGTCTTATCCAACCTCGAATTTGGCAGAATCATCAAAAAGTTGATGGAACCACTTTTTCCTAAATTTGAATTGAATTGATGAGTAGGTAATTATGGGTGATGACAATGTATGACTAATTTTCGTGTCACAATGGAAAAAGTTTGTGGTAATTTTAACAACCTAGTCACTAACGCAACTTTAACGGCGACGTAAGTTTTTGGTCCTCACCCTTATAATGTGTAGGTGAACGAAAGGAAGGCCCCTGTCAAAGTAGCTATTTTGCATAAAACCAGAAACAATAATCTATTTCGAATGTGATTATTGTTTTGTTTTGATTTTAATTCCATTCTCTTTTTGGTTTCTGTACCTCCTCCTCTACCTTATACACCGAGTTATTTTATACTTCCGTTAATATCGACATACTGATTATAACTTTCAGAAACTACCTAGTAACTCGTTTCTGTATTAAACAATAAAAATCAATCGAACAGCATCAACAGTATATACGGGACTTACAGCTAGGGAGCGCGCGCGCAACTGCGCCATCTCTCTTGCATTGATCTCGATGTGGTGCTGCGTGAGCCGCGGCCGTCGGCACATCTGGTGCTGCGGGGGCAGCCAGCGGTGGATCATCGGCGTCAGAAGGTCTCGGTGCACCTGGAAACACCACGACGAGACGCATCTTTACGTTTAAGTATCTCTACAATAAAATCGTTTCCTATGAATATGAAGAAAGTTACGGGTTTACAGCCAATATTTTATATATGTTTAGTGCGCGTGTGACGCCCGGCTCAAGTTTAGCCGGATCAAAGAAAAAAGTATGATAAAATCCCAAATCCTATTTTCGACGATTAAAGGTTATTTTTTCCTGAAAAGACGCTGGTAACAGTGTTTATAGGTAAGTAAATTACAAAAAAAGGATAATTCAATCGAACATAACATTACATTTACATAACATAACATTACATTTTGTTTTGTACTGATTTGTGGTGTTCAATAAAGAGTATTTGTATTGTATTGTTGTATTGTACATTATTACAAAATATATTTGACCACCTGATATATGAAAGTACATATTGAATGTAGATCCATTGAATTCTGAACAATAGGTAAGATTCAGTTCATTCAGTCAAGGACAAAGGTATGCAAAAAAGTGACAGGGATAAGAATGTTTAATTTTTACCCAAATATTTTGTGAAGTAGTAGGTACATACATGATTAATAAAAGCCTGCATCATTGTGTTTAACTTAAAATATCTTTGCCTTTAACTCTGATAACTAAGACGTTGTAAACAGGATAATAGTTATTTATTTAAAACACTTGCCATAGCCGGATCGTTTGGCTGCGTGAAATACGAGACCACGACGCCCACCACTATACAGACGACCATGCCAACGAACGTGTAGTATAAATAGCTCAATCTGTACAGGAAGAACGTCCCTGACCTGTTGATGAGATGGTTCCAGTGACACAATAGTAAATAAACAAATGCTTCCCAGACGTGGGATGCAAAGTGTACTATGCCAAATAGCCGAACGTATAAGAACATTTTGTTCGTAGACATGGGCGTACCCAGGTTCTGGGCCAGGGGGGGGCTAATCAGATTTTTTATAAGCTAGGTGCTTAAAAAAAATTAAATTAAAATAGATATATTTTATATAAATTCTTTAATTAGTAGGGACGTCAACATTATCCAGGGGGGGGCAGCTGCCCCCCCCTGCCCCACCCTGCGTACGCCCATGTTCGTAGACGCCTTGCGGTATTCGCATCTCCTACGCTGCCTTAAGAAACATAGGTACATAACACTTACCTTATTATGGTATATATCACATTATTTTCACTATCATGCATACGCAACTACGTATATTTCAAATGAAAGCCTTACGTGCAAAGACGTTACAATCTTATGACCACTTGCTGGAAAAAAGTAATATCCATGAATATAATTTTGTCACTAGGTGAGCTTAAAACTAAATCAAGATTATTTAATTCCTGTAAGACGACCTTTATTTTAATCGCATTAAATGTTTAACAAACTTTTTAAAGGTGTCTACGGCAGTTGTATTTCATTTGGTGAAAAGACAAATACTTTGCATGTTTTTGAACTCTACGTAATTATTGTGAAGGCCAACATACACCAGACCTGTAGCAATTAAATTGTGATTCGACATTGTTATTTTCTCATAAGTATCGATCGTTTCTAACAAGTTGTAAAAATGAATGCATAGATACTTAACCTGTGATAATATCATAGCAAACTAGCGTACCGGTCAAACTCCACTGATTGCGCCATGTACATGGGCGTGGTCGGTAAAGTCATGTTGGCGTCACAGCCGGACGTCGATACCCGTTTCGTTGGAAAAACTATTTCACCTCTCATCATTGCTGCTTGAGTGCCGAGAGAAATCCAACCAACAAACAGAGTGGAAATAAAGCCACCAGCCAAAGCACCCTGCAATTAAAAGTTTTGCTCCGAATTGCAATGCAATCAAAGTTTATTTAATAATTTAAAATTCGAATTGAATTTACCGTAGAGTTAGTCCAAGGTAAAAATAACCCCATTGAGAATAAGCCGAGAAGGCTGCCTGCAGTAATCCCAGCTAAGCTTTTTCCAGCTTGGATCAGAGCCCCCATGTGTTCTACAAGAAAAACGAGCGCAACACAGATGAACCCTGCAAAGAAAAATCAGCAATGTCTGTATGTTTTACGCCTACTAAGAACGACTGTTCAATGAAAAATAGTTGGTTATGTAAACGTTTTACCAATAACAACCACAATTATTTTCATTATGAAGCTTGCAGTCTTTTCAGATATAGGCTTGTTGTAAGCAGGTCTCACGAGATCTTCAAATATTACTCCACACAGCGAGTTCAAACCAGTCGACATTGAACTAAAACATACACAAAACATTTATAGCCCAAGGTATCTCCTAAGAAAAAAATCAAAAATATACTATTTCCTATTCAATGTTGATGTTGATTTACTCATCAATCATTCACGTTCAATACTGATGACTAATAATTAATACATACATAAGTAAATCACGTCTTTATCCTAGGGTAGACAGGGCCAAAGGACACGTTTAGCATGATTGACTAATAATAATATTGCTATCAAAAGTTAGATCTGATCTTTCAATCCTCTTCGCATTGAGGTTTTGTAATAACTGTAAAGTTGTGTTTATTCTACTAGTATTATAAATGCGAAAGTTTGTGAGGATGTGAGTGAGTGAGTGAGTAAGTGTTTATGTTTGTTTCTTCTTCACGCTGAAACGACTGGACGGATTTGGATCAAACATGGAACGGATATAGTTGGTACCCTAGATTAAAACATACCTATGCTACTTTTTATCTCGGAAAATTGCATAGTTCCCGCGGCGCGGGATAGTGATAAGCAAATCCTGCGCAGACTAAGGGGCCGTCCATTAATCACGTGATCTTTTTTTAAGCATTTTTTAACCCCCCCTCCCCCTTGGTGATACATGGTGAGGTTTAAGACTACCCCCCCCCACCCCCCATCCAACATCACGTGTATTTTTCGTATCTACAAAAAATCTTAAATTTTTTAGAACTAGAATTGTCTTGCGCGCGCAAGCGCGCGTATTGAATTTATATATTAATTTGGTATCGTATATGTCATGATATATTTTTGTGCCATTTTACTATAATACCATGTAACTGTAATTTAAAAATCGCGCGTTTGAAAAAATAATGAAAAAATAAATACACGTGATATCTTACTACACCCCCCCTCCCCCCTTGTGACATTTCGTGATTTTTGTTAAACCCCTCCCCCCCCCTTTCAAGCCTCACGTGATTAATGGACGGCCCCTAAGTCGCGGCGCGGGCACGGGCAACCGCTACTATATAATAATATAAGAAAATAAAAAACTACCAACAGTGGTAATACGGACTATCCAATTCTGCGATATATTAGTGGTACTTAGGTCATTTAAACATAAACACTACTTTTTGTGACAGATCCATTATAGTAGTTAATTAAGAATTATCTATAGAAGTATTTTTTTATTGAACAATATTTTTTTTTATGGAAAGTATAAAGAAATATTTATTCTATGGAACAATTCCATTATCCGGCTATACCTATACTAGGGCCGATTCAATGAGAGTGCAACAATAGCAACAGCGATTTAGCGAATTTCTTTTTAAATTAGTTAAATGTAATTTTTACTATGTTGATTAATTGCAATATAGTATCTAACTTTCAAGTGTATTATTAGACGTCTATGTTACTTAAATCTTATCTCGTGAAGAGTGGAAGTGGTCTTTATTGCCTTTATTTTTAAAATTGCTGTTGACGACTTGTGATGTGAAACGTTCCTTGAAATCTTTTTAGCAATATCCTTGACCTTAGGATTATTGATTTTTCTACACCCAGGCGCCCTGTTTTCCCAGAGTAATTACCTCAAGGCAGCGCTGAACACTCCGCTCATGAAGATGCCCGGCAGTGCCGGTATAGATCCGGTTATCTTCATAACGAAGTAAGGCAGGAGTTGATCACTTTTCCTGATGGCTCCGGTCTCCAAGGGGTCGCAAGTTGCGAACGTAGCGTAAATCACCAGGCCAGTGTAACAACAGAGTGACACGATGACGAAAATACCAGCGGCCATTATGTAGATCGTTCTATGGAAGTATGGAAGTAACTTGTTTAACCCTTGACTCGCCCCACTTACGCAAGAATGTTTGTATTTTAGAAATCATCTAGGACTGCTTTACGTACTTAAACGTAAAAGATTGAGCACAGTTCGATTAAAAAGGTCGTAATAGGCTCTCTTCACCATAATATTACTTGGTGGTTCTGGAAAGTCTGTTACTGTTAACTGTGTAACGCTTGATGTAAATGCTTACCAACAAACTAGACCCAAGCTTGCTTGTAAATTTTGCGTATATCTAGGTACCTACCTACTATGTGTTTACGATACAAACCAGCTTGCCGGCGCATGTACTACCGGCGTATAGTTATTGATAATTCTCTGATTCTCGTGGAAGCAATTAAGGTACCTATATGGTTTTATTTTTTATTAACTGTTTAGACTTTATTTTTTTCTTATTTACCTATTGCCTATAAAAGGCAAGAGGATGGTGTGTCCTGTTCCAACGTCATACAGTTCCTTACTAGTACGGGAGGCAGAAGAAGCCTATTCTCACACTGCGATTAGCCAAATATTTTGACTGGAGAGTAATTTCGAGAGGGTAGTCAGATTTAGGCAGTACTATTTATTTAGCAGTAAGTTCATAATGTCATCAGTTGCTAGCACGTAGTGATACAATTGCAATTGCTGTTCTCAAACAATTAAAGGAATTTTAAACTGCTAAAATTGTCTTACTTTACTTACATGCGAGCCCTTTTCAGTGACGACAAGGCCAGACATCTTTGTACCATAGCCTGGCTGACGGAGCAAGATGCCAGCCAACTGAAGTAGTTACCAAATACCGTTGACCAAAATGTATGCCTTATTGTGGGGTCTGGGTCCATGCTGAAAACAGGGTAATTATTCACGAATCAATTCAAGTGCAATTCAAGTGTAAAAGTATCTACGTCTACTTTTTAATTTGCTTTCAAAATTGAAATAAAATAAGTACCTATTGTAAGTGTCATACCCACATAGGTACACGAAATCAAACAACGAAAAATTAAAATGCAACGTTTAATTGAAATATCTTTACTTGAAAATTTCCAGTCGTTCTCCTTCATTGTTAATTGCAAATACATTGCTTACACCCCCGAGTCTCCATGTTCCGTAAATCAGCACAAAAAGGACGCCAAAATACATGAGCACTGTTTGCAAAGTATCAGTCCACACCACCGCCTTCAGACCGCCCTGCAATAATGCCACGACTGATTCCAAATAATCAATTAAGTGATTTGGAACAGTTGAATTTACTGTTCACTTATCTAATGCTATGCAAAGTTATTTGTTAATTTATTTAATTATTTCACTAGACTTGGAACTTAGTTGACAAAGGGGACGATGCAAATGTATTTGGCTGATTAATACACCTACCAAAAAGTACAACATCTCATCCTGTAGAACTAAGATAGCAGTTTATAAGAATCGAAAACCGAAATTAATCTGTGTAGGTATAGCTACAAAACTAAAACAGCTTAAATGAATTTTCGGCCTAGATAACTACACTCGGGAAGAAAAAAAAAACGCGTCACTTTTCATACAACTTTCTATAGGAAGTGACCCGGTTTTTTTGCTCCCGAGTGTAGATTGATTAGAACCTTTATTTTTAATAAATGAATTTCATTCATTTCACTTATTTCGAATTTTGCACAATTTTTCACCACTTTCAAGTGGTGTTTTAGCACGTGGTTTAAAAAATCTACCCCCTCCCAGTATTTAAGTGTAGTTGGGTATAGTGCAGGCTGTATAGTAAGACCTAACTTTACGACTACTTTATAGTTGTATATCTTAAGTACCTACAGTCAAGTGTAATAATATGTATCTAGACAAAGTTTCAAAAATAAGTAGTATACTTATTTTTGCACTTGACCGTACATAGGTACATCTGTTTGACATCATAAATAAAGTTCGTTTAAATAAAGTAGAACTGTCCAGTAGTTTCGGACTCCAACTATTTCGGAAGGAAATATACTTCTCTTTCAGGTAGAGGTAGGTAGTGAAAGTATATCGACAAAGTGTATACTTACTAAAGTCGTGTAAAAGATGCATACCATGCACACAATTGGTGTTATCAAGTGGAGATTAATCCCTGTAACTGTAAAGTCAAAATAATGATTAGGCATTCTTATCAAACTAACCTAAAGGTTTACTCAATTTTATTACAGTAGCGGAGTAGCAAAGTAAAATGTTTATTTCTATCTCATTTCATCAAAAATATTTGATTTGTGTTCTACTACTGATTAGGTCTTAAAGTCTCTGTCATAAACGGTTCTTTAAAACAAAGACGCATCGGTGACAAACCAGCATAATTTGTTTTATTGGAAATAGGTATTCATTGATTGTGATCATTGCCATCGCCACACTTCAGTTAGCTCTAAACCGAATAATAGGACGGAAACTCTTGCCCTACCGTCGTACCTTGACTGAAGGCTAAGGCCGGCACGTAGATAACTATTGGTATGTAGAGCATCATCTTAATAATGAATATTATTGATCCCATAAGCCTTACATTTTGACTAAATCGCAGACGCAAGTACTGAAAACATTGAATCATGAAAGGAAAATGTCAATTAATGCGGGCGTATAGGTACTTAATTAACCCAATAAGACAAACGCTATCACAAACCGAGTCATTGATTGAATAAACTATTTCATGCTACAAAGGTACCTAGGTAATTAAGAAAATTAGTTCTGATAGCATGATGGGAATGTTATGTGCCGAACTAAAGATTAAATCAAAATATTGTTAATGTTCACAGACTGACCTCATATGCAGACGTAATTTGCAGATTGTAGAAGACAGGAAGATAAACAACGGCAATTGTAAGTGATACTGCCCATTCAGAAAATGTTATAGTCCACAGTTGCGTTCCGTAAGTATACATCTCTGCGGGCAATCCTAACAACGAGATACCCGATACATAACTGCAATAATCAGGAATAATAATAATATCAAGACAGAGCTTCGCGAGTAAGAGTCAGACTTATGAAAACAATAGTTACCTGGCTATAAGTGACATAGATATCGGAAACATCCCCATCGTCTTCCCTCCCATTAGGTACTCGGAGGTGGTATTTTGTTTCTTGCTTGCGAAGAACGCAAAGTAGATACCGATTAAAGCAGAGAGGAGCAGCATAGCCCCGAACACCACATAGTCCAACCAATCGAAGTATACAACCGTCGTCATTTTGCACCGATTTAAAATCGGTGGCAGCACGTCTGCTCAGCAGGACACTTAAACTACATCTCACAGTACAATAGGCATTTACTGAACGGAAGTTGCAGCTTGGACGAGCTATATTTATACTTGGTAGGATCTCGGACAGGCACTTTGGAGGGATGAGGATGCTAATTGGCTAGTTACCGGTGTAACTGCGGTCGGCGGCCGGTGTACGCGTCGCGCGCGCTGCCGGCCACGGCATGCCCGGGGCCGCCTGATGCTGCACGAACGTAAACGACATCTGCGACCTCCTTATCCTTCAAATAATTGATCATATATCTCAAACACGAATTGACACTGCATTTAATACTAAAACGGCTCGCCGGGGAAACTCCCACACAGAAATGAACTCAGGTTCTTCACATGCCATTCATGAGTTTTGTTTAAGCCTGAGATGTTTAAGGAGGTAACGTGTGGCGTTACAGAAACTAGCACGTTTAATTTTGTTTGGTAAATTTGACGTCAATAATTTTGGAAAAACAATATGACTATATCTGAAATAAGTAACTATGATAGCAACTAGATTATTAATAAACATAAAACCCGACTGCAGAAACATTGAACTGAATAGAAGCATATTAGGTATATGAAATTCCAGCAACATAATTTTCCTTTGAGTTATAGACCGACCGCTTAAATGAGTCCTCGCCCGCGCGGCACAGGGGCGCGAGGAAGGACGACAAAGGGGGCCTCTCTCGGTGCAGGCGGGTAGCGCGCCTGATGCCCGCACCTCTCTCGGCCCCCTTTGTCCTTTGCCCTTGCACCGCGCGGGCGAGGACTCATTTAAGTGGTCATTCTATAATACAGCTGACGGAAACAATTTTTTTTGCTAGGAAGTTGTCTCCGCCTGCTAAAATTCAATTCAACAAAATTATTTTGCCGTAGTTTCAGAGCTTACGAGTATTTTCCTTCTTTTCAGTTTAATGCTTTTGCTGTCACGTTTTTAGTTTTTAAATAATTTGGTTTATTTAGCCCTGTTTTGGTTACTTTTTCGAGCGATAGCTCGAATATGTGTGTGCGAATGTCTGTGTGTGATAACACACACATATATTTATGAGAATGGTTACTATGGTCCATAAAAATGAAAAATAACGCGAGAAGCCTAATAGTTAATAATACTACAACAATAATAAAGACCTATTTAATGATGCTTCATCCCAGCGTTTTGAAAAAACCGCCCCTTCCATTTTAAAACATTTATGTACCCAGTAAAACTCGCATCATAAACACGCATCTAATGACGATCATTTATCAAAACCAGTTGAGCAATTAAGTAGTTTCGAACGAAAATACAAACGGACATACATATATACACACAGGTCGAACCAAACACAAAGTCTCTTTTTGGGCTTTACCACAGTGGGGTAAAAAGTTTAGACCGTTAAAAACGTGACCTCTTTCACAGATGTGCTTCATGCCTATGAGGTAGTTAAATTGTTGACGAAAGGAATACAATAGCAAACAACTCTTTTGAAATCAGGTCGCTCAGTCCTAATGTATGTACTCTATCAATAAAATTGAATACCGCATGAAAAGTAGGTATCACTAAGGGAACTCCTGAGGGACTAGTTCAAATATGTTGAATACATACAACCGGTGAAACCGTGTTACCTATTGTGACAGATTTTTTATGGATTATTTTTTGGGAAATAAAAATTGAAGTGGCGCTCATGTAAGTTTCTGTTAATTTTTATATAAAATTACAAGTATTCATAAATATACCCATAATAAAAATTGACAATTTTCATTACAGTCAATAGGTAAAAAGGTCAGCGCATACCTGTTCATACTCACACGCGTCGCACTAAGTTTATTTCGAAAATTAAATATTTCAAACAAGTTGTACAAAATGACAAAGGTATGTGATATTAAAGATATGTGATCTTTTCTGAAAGGAGTAGGTATCAAACATAAGATCACAGTGGAAGTAATATTTGTAAGTATAAGTTACTGTGATAAGGTGGTCTGCGAGACGCGATACGAAGCTTTGTCATTTTAGCGTTTAAATAATACAAGCACATTTTTTGCATATTCATTTAATCTTGAATAATAAGTACATTAATGAATCTGGCTTAAACATCAATAACATTATAATATTATTAATATCCAAGCTACGCTTGATTGGCATTCTCAATTTAAACTTTTTGAAACTAATAACAGTAGGTACATGGATTGAGTGAACTTATGCCTAATGATATGGAACAAATGTTTTGAATGACTCTATTTGCGTACTTAACAACTTCAAACGTCAAACACCAAGGTACATTGTAGAATCAGCTAGCTGGGTCATCAGGGTAGCAGAGCTAGCGTCTGGCCACTTAAGAAAGGGCGTCAAAAATAATTACTGATTCAAAATTAGAGCGTTGAAATCGCCTACGTAAGTATAATAATATAAGAAGAATAAGTTATGCTCGGAAATTACTATTTTCTACGTGTTGACTGTGTAGGCAAGTAGGTATGTACACAAAAAAACTGTGATAATGTGGACTGGCACCTTTTCAAGTGGCTCATGTTTTTGAATTTATGCCGGCCCCCTACGTGAACATTCACGTAAGATGACATAACTTTTTGCAGCACTCAGAGACGTATATTAACATTTAATTGAACAGTAGCGACGACAAGTCTGAAAATGGAGCAAGTGAAGGATCACTATAGTAACGTCGTGTTCTATTCTAAGCGCGATAGTTGGCTGTTTAAGTAGATTACCGATAATTTAAACCTATTATTAACTTCTCTGATTTTCTGAGTTGTCAGTGAATAGGTACTATAAATTAAGTGGTAGGTATTCGAGATTTATGTAAAACGCGTCAGTGTTAAAAATTCTTACTTAGAAGCAGGCAAAAGGCATTTTTTTTTATACTAAAATTAATGTGGTGCTACAATATTTCACTTAACTGATAAATTTAGAAGATTTCGATTTGTAAACGTTACAGGTACAAGACTCTAACTTAAAATTTATTTAAACACGACAATAACTCGAATAAGATTTGTCACTAACCTAATAAAAGAGTTTTAAAAACCCACTAAATATACATTTTAACATTTTAACTTTATTTATTCAAACTGGCTTTCAGCCCGAATAAAATTACTAAATAAAAGCACTAAAGTTTCCCTAATTCGGTCACTAAATAATATTACCAATGCCGAATAAAAATAAGTGTTGACTATCATGTATACCTACTTAATTAAATCCATAAATTTAATATTAAATAGTAAACATATGTTTTTCAAGTTTAGTAGTTTGTTGCATTTATCTTTTTTAACAAAATAAGTTAACTAACTAGCGCGCTCTACAGTTCGATTCAATCTAACTTTCAAAGTCAGCTCCGACCCCATGTTCAATAAAAAATGCTCTTTAAAATGCCCGTTATCTTTTGTCTTAATAAATACAGTTACTTTGCAGTGGAGACTTGCGAAGAACAAGCATGTCTATTGTTCGCTAAAAAGCTAAAATTTTACTTCAATCACCCGTTTAAGCCAGACAGCCAAAATAGCGTGCCAGAAAAAAGCTTTAATAGGATTAGGCATTTTTTAAAGAAATTTCCTAACCTAGTAGCTTCAATGGAATCACCTCCACGGCACTTGGCAACAACGCCGCTCTTTAGTTAAATTGAGTCCAATTGGATTCTATGATACCTATACATATAACGTTTCTAACAAGACACTTCTAAAATGCACTGGATTAATCGTTTACTTGGAATTTATCTAACTAGGACTTTAAATTATCCTACCAAACTACGGAAACAGTACGATAAATTTGTTACTAACCTTACCTCTCTATTTGACTGGTCGTATAATACAACTATTAGCGTGTGCACAGATGACAATACATTTTTCGTACAAACTTAGATGTTACCATTCTTACAATAAATCGTTTTAAATATCGAGAGTAAGTACGAGTACATATCCAAAGGTTTACCTATTAGACAATTTCCTATTTGCAACTTTCATTTTACAAGATTAGGTCAATTTAATCGAACGATTGCGCATAATAGTTGCATTTATTTAAATCTTATCATCATCATAGATCTTTTAAATCACTTTCAGTTTGTTTTCGTATTAGTTAGCTTCGCACGGCATTCAGACGGCTGCGTCGGGCGGCGCGCCCTGTTTCCTTCTGGTCAGTTTCCCTATCGTGAAATAAGCCAGGCATAATATTAGTGTTGCGGTGGATAATTAGAGAGTTATATGTCGGCGGGGGAGGCGAGGTCGAGGCGAGAGCGGCGTCGGTCGCGGCCGCCGGCGCCGGCCAGCTGGCCCGACGACGAGCGCTGCAGCGACGACGACCGCGCGCGCGCCGGCTCCGATTTCGACTTCTTCACCTTGCTCCCGCCGCTCGCCGGCTGCTTACCTTTCAACGACGACACCGACACCACCACGTCCGTCGACACGCCGTCTTGTTCTAAACAGAGACACTCATCAGTCATGATGTAAGACTGCCACAGAAAGCACAGTGGCGCCAATACTGACCTGTCCGCTTGATGACCTCGCCGGCGTTATTCAAAAAGAATTTCGGCTTTGTTTCCTTAAGTGATTCCTGTACAATATAACCGGAAATTAGAGTGATACAAGTTTGGGGAAAGTGATATGAGTTGATGACATTTCTAGTGATATACCTTTGATTTACTAGATTTGGAAGCAGAGTCAGTGCTTCCGCGCCACCACGGTCACTGGATCTCACAGAAGCCCCGCCCGGGCTCCTTGCCGGGCGTGGAAGGCTCGCCTTCGAGCGCTTCACCTTCGGGCTTTGGTGTTTCCGCGCCGGAAGTTGTCGCGACGCTAATCGAAATAGGTAAATTACTTTCATACTGCCTTCTTATGATTGTATACATTCAGAATTTTGTTTCAAAAGATAAGTTTTACATGCAAGTAAATGTATAGGTAGATATATGTATAATGAATGCAAATATAAATGCTTCCTTAAAGCAAATATTAATGTTTTATTGTCAACTAGCTTTTGCCCGCGCCTTCGTCTGCGTGGAATTAGTATTTTTTATTGTAAATAACTGTTTGTATTTTATCATAAGTAGGTATTTAGATAAAATAAAGTAGACACGAATATACTAACGTCATATCAACGCGCACAGTGTTGCTATTATTAGTATTCTGCTGGTTGCGCATGGCCAGTGTCGAGACCATCGGGGGCCGTTGGGGCTTGTTTGCTAGGAGCCTCTCGATTTCAGACATCACCATAGGAGTCAATTGCGGGACAATCTGAACAAAAAAAAACATTTAAGTACTTCGTAGGAGTGGTGCATATAGACTCGTTAATATGTATCTATACTCGTTGTCTATTGTTTTAGAAATTAGCTGCTGAATTCAAAGAGAAACAAAACTTAAAAACACGAATTCATAAGATCGTGTTGTATTTTTTTACCTGTAAGGCGTGTATGTTCTCCTTAAACTGTTCCACGCTGGTAGCGCCTAACAGAAGGCAGTTGACCGATTCGTTTTTCAAGCACCAAGCCACCGCGAGTTGGCTCATCGAGCAATCTAAAAAAAGGTATGCGCTAATTTACTTACAACATGGTTGTCAGACTCGTAAGACCATTAAACAAGTAGGTAATTTTACGTACTTAATGAAGTCGCTAGATTTGATAGGTCACGCAATTTATCGCCGTACGTTCGAGGTTCCTCTCCTGTTAATGGCTCTTTGCTGCCAGGACTCGTCAACTGATAAATTAAGAAATATTAACTTTGAATTTCAGATTTTGTACGTGCTAAATTATTATAAAGAGTAAGCAAGTGAGCAACTATTACGTCAGGCACGGCCAACTCTTCCTCACACCAACTGAACGTGCTATATTTTCTGTTGAACCGGGATTTGGCAAAAAGACCTGTGATCTCCTCGCGACCTAGTCCTTTACCGGTTGTAATCGCCGACCATGCCATCATTCCTGCAAATTAAATGGATATTTAAGTGTTGTACGAGCCTTGTCATAGTGGCAATTATTTACATTGTTATTAACGTTATCCTGACATGCAGCTATGGCCTGAAGCAAAAATGGTGAATTGTGCGAATCCAAGTAATTCAAATACAAACGGCCGAAAGATGTTATCTATTTTCAACAAAAAACTACTGGATGTCATTAATAAAAAAATGACATGCTGGCTTCTCATTTCACTGTACTTTTACGTCATACTCTTCAATATAAGTAGGTCTGTGGTCCAATTACTTTAAGGGGGTCATGGGTCAAAATAGACTTAGAATGTTTTACTGACATAGGTAAATAGATAGATAAGTGCAATGCATACCGACTCCTAGTTTGTGATATAGCTCTGGCATATACAATTCGGGTTTCTCTCGGCAGAACATATGATATTCTGTCTGTTCTACTATTGGAGTGATACAATTAAACTGCCGGCAATTAGTGTATGCATCCATTATCTGAAAACAATAACATTGTAGCCTACTTATTTGTAATGCTAAGGTGTGAAACATATGTTGATGATATCGTTAAACTCGTAGCTGCATTGACTGACCTCCGCAGGAGACCAGCGTGCTGTTCCCCAATACATGACCCACCCCTGGTTTATGACAAAATTCATAGCCCGCACCAGTTCTAAAATCATTAAAAGTAACATTCAGTCAGATAGAAAAAAAAAACAATACTAAATAAGGACCGACATCAAAGTCTACTAACCTTCCATTGGACAAACGGGGTCGACTTTATGTAAAAGCACCACGTCGATATACTCGACTTGCAGTCGGGCCAGTGACGCCTTAATGCTTTCAATTATATGCTTACGAGATAGACCCCTCTCATCCGACCTGTCATTAGCAAACCTAATGAATAGATAGTTCGTAATACATTACCGGACAACCAGCCAAAAGCACATATACAAGCGGAAGTGTAAACAGTGCTAGCAAACCTTTGAAGAGCAAGGAAAAGCATTATTCACTCATCTGTAGTAGATATTTCATAAAACATTTTTTATCCGTGGTAGCTACATTTGATCACTACCGTCGTAACATAACCATAACAATCGTTAGCAAGTGGCATGCAAACGGAGCAGATGCTGTAAGTTTTAATAAATACATAGATACAAATAGTACCTAATAACGAAAATGAAACAAAACATTTTAGTAATATGTACTTACTAACACAAATTGATCAAAGAAGATGAGGGATGGAATGACAAAGGTTGACGAGAAGGATGGTTTGTTAAGCCACTGTTTTGTAATTCAAAGTTGACGGCTTAGTTTACGTAAGAAGTAGGTAAGAAAATAATGATATTTTGATAAATTATATTTTTATTATTTTACGCGGCTTTAAACTTAAGACTTTCAATCCATGGAAGCCATTCATCAGTCCTTGATAAGCAAGTAAAGTAGTTACAAATATTAAAAACCTAATTGTCTAGGGGTAGAAAAGTTAGACTGATAAGTCTCATAACATTCGATTTATATTTGAAACCACAATATCACAACTCAAAGATATTCCTGAAATATTAAGTGATTTGAAGCACGGTGCCAAATTGCGTTACATCTGTTTGAAATATATTAATATAAAATAAAAAAAATTGTTCATTATGTTTGCAGGTATGTATTAACACCCTCCAAGTTAACAGGTTTCCACCTGTAATCCTCGTAGTGTAAACTTGACAACAAGCATTGAGCCACAACACTGTGCCATCTTAAACACTACTGCCGTTTAGATAACAAGTTTCTGCATTTAACTAACTTTAAAAAGCTACCCTACAGAACGATAGAGAACGTTGATGGAGAAGAAGGATCCAGTTATACTTAATACATTACATATATTAAATAACATTTTAATACACATTCACAAACTCGCATTAACTAAGTGACTTCTATATGGATTTTAGTAACAACATACACATCTAAAAATCAACGTTCATACAGCACACCATACCATAAACAAAATCTAGGGATATTATGAACCAGTCATGCGAACTTACTTGGTGCTCCAGTAAATTTTTGTGGTTATTATAATGCTTGTCCGTCTGACGTTAATTTTTTTTAGGATTCTTCCTAGTTCAGCTTCACCTTTTGCTAAACATAATGTTTTAAATGAATTGTATGATCATAATCATATTGCGAGCGCACTGTTTTATGTGATAATACGGCGACTCTACTTAAGCTGATTAATGAACCACTTACCGCAATGCGCTTCTGACAAATCGAACAGGTTGATTCCATTTTCCAAAGCAGTAATTATGATATCCTCAGCATAATCCTCGTTCAGCATGGTCCATATTCCAACGCCGATGTTGGGAACTCGCAGGCCAGATTTGCCTAGATTCTTGTATCGCAGACCAGGAGTCACTACCGAAGGCATATTAGCGTGGTTTCCCATATACGTGGACATATGCCGCGACACGGGCATTTCTCCAGCTGATAAATGCATAAAAATACTCGATATACTCAACTGTGGCATGCACTTATGTATTTATAAAGCACTAGCAAACCCGGCGAACTCCGTTTCGCCACCAGATTGAAAAAAGATTTTCCCGCTTTTCTGTTGAAATTTTTCCTGAATTTTCTTTGCTATAAACCTCACGGAGCCCGAGACCTTTCCAACGAATGCAAAACCGTGGAAATCGGTTCGTGCGTTCTGGAGTTATAGCGTCAGGAAGGAAAACCCGACTTATTTTTATATAGTACATTTATGCATGTACCTAAATATAAAGCATTTATGTTAATGAATAGTTCAGGCGCTACGAATTTAAGGCCACGACGTTCTACGTAGTACCTACACCTATATTCGACGCATTTGTTCAATCCGAAAATTTAAAAAGATGATGTTGATGACTATTTTCGGGTTCAGAAATGGAATTTAACATAACACAACAAACAACAAGGTACAAACTTAACGCTTTAACGCTAAACGTGGCTTTGTTACAGAGAGTAAGATAAGATTTTGTTACCTTACGCTCTGTGTACCCCGTGAAGGACAAAAACGTGATTAATAAATATAATTATGTATAAACTTGCCTTGGTCAAGCATTTGTTGCGAATTTGCACTAAAATCATCCATACAATCGAGCGAAGCGATTGGGGCGCGACATCTAGACAAATAAAAAAAAACAATCGTCAGTATCACCACAATGATGCTCTCTAATCTATGTGCAAAGTATTGTCTACTGACACCTATTTGCATGTAATATTGAAATTAAAGTTATAACGTTTATAAATACAAACATAGTCTCACATTTGAGAGTAAATTGCTAGTGTGTGCTACTACTGAAATTACTCAGCTAAGAAAACTAGATCTGTCGTAGGGCCTATTTGTATGTCTACGAATTAACTAACACTAAGATCTATGTCTACAATACTACCACTGCGCCGTCTACGCACCACGGCAAGTACAAACCGCGACCGTAAACAATTTTTTAAAGTGTTAATAATTGAAAGGGTCATACTTAAGGATTATTACATTAAAATTCAGTTCAAATAATGTACTAAAACATATTAAAATCAACTAAAACTGATTACATTACAGTTATGTTCCCGTTGTTGTTAATGATTTTCGAGTCAAATAACTATCGGATACGAAAAAAGCTTTTTTAAATATTTGTATAAGTGCTGTTTGTATTCTAAATATGTTGCTTGAATGAAATGAAGGTGACTTAATAGTCTTAGCTTTGGTTGAGCTTTGCATATATTATGATCATTTAATATTGTGCTGTTAGCAACGGCCGTGAACGTCATACAATGGTGAGTAGAGCGCTAAAGATATACGTTCACTATTTTTATATTTTTAAAGAAGTTGACGATTATCTAGGAACTCTATAACAATAATTGATAATGGATTAAAACATTGTATTTAACTAAATGATAATAGGTTCTACGAAAAGGTTCTATAAGAGACCTATCTAGTGACTTTGACGACTAAAATGTACGGATGTCAGTCTCTCACTATCGTCTCAGCTAGCTAATAAGCATGTAACTGAGGTTCACGGTGTTATCAGCTGCAGGTTCGACACAAGAAGCTTGCAGGCACTGGTAGCAAGGAAGAGGCAAGAAACGGTGTCGATGCAACAGTGCGAGACAGAAACAGAATATTACCGTACCTGCGTATCACGGTTGTCATTTATCCCAATGGCCCAGCATGAGACAAGCCAAGCGGTCATCATAAAAAACTCCAGTATCATCAAGCAACCGCTAAGTTTAACAGGATAACATGTAGTTGCGTTCATAGCAGATTATGGTAAACTTTTCGATCGGACCTCAGATACTGTGTTTTGTTATCGTTACCTACTGGCATGCGACGATCGCGGTGCGCGATGTGGCGGAGTGCGCTGTCAGCTTTACTTGCTTTTCGCCTTTGAGAGAAGACAAGAGTATTCCGAACCTTGTTTCTCAGTTACATTTTCATGTCCAGAATAGTAATAGGTAATATTTAGGCGAACCGAGTTGCTGCTGCCTTCAGGGTACAACGTAATTGGCGGATTTTAACGCACAGAAATTATTGCGTCGTGTAAATAACTCTTTACGTAACGGTTGAAATCTGAAGAACACAAGCGCGCTCCGATATTACTGAACCCATACATTATAAGTTTTATTACGGAGGTTAATTTGTTTATTGAGGACATACAATATTAGAATCTTGGTAAATAGGGAGCGGATCAGAATACATAAAGTTTAAAATGTATAATGGGTTAAAATACACAATGGTTCAAAATATATAACGCAATTTTCTGTAAAACTATTAGCTATGAACTTTTTTGATATCGTAATCTATAGATTGGTTTAGGTTAGGTTAGGTTTGTTTTATAACAATCCTGTTAATTTGTAACTTTCTGAGAAAATCGCATTATATATTATAAACCATTATGTATTTTAACCCATTATACATTTTAAACTTTATGTATTTTAATACGTACCCTGGTAAATAAATATTTTATATGACCATCTCATACTCCATCAAGGAAGGAATCGATACGATTGTTTTCAGTAAGTTTTTGTCATTCCAATATATTTTAATTGACTTTGTTTATTTCCAGAGGCATGATAACGAAGTAAAAGTGGCCGTACCATCATCGTTTTTTTTCTGTAAGGGGTATTGCAACTAGTGTCACTAGTGCAGCGTAGCACCGTAAACGCAGCAGGTAGACGAGGCCGGCGCACGAGCGGCACGAGATTACGTTTGTCTTCTCCCTCGGCGGCGGCGGCGCTGGCCGTGGCCTGAGCGAGTTACCGATAGATGGTGGGCATGTTGGAGTCGACGGAGGCGCTGGCGGGCGGGCCGAGCGGCGTGTGCGGCGTGCAGCTGGACTCGCTGCGAGACATCTGCGAGCCCTCCTTGCCGCCGCCTCCCTCCGCCCCCTTGTACTGCATCTCGTGCCGCCTCATTCTCCTCCTACGCTTAGTAACGGCATCTCAACACCCTACAAAGGTCTTATCTGTAATGAAACTTCACACGACCCCACACGGCTGCCTGCGAACCGACCCCGGGAAAGGATACAGCGAGATCGGTTTCATAACACTCAAGGACAGTGAAGTAAACATAGAGAAGCATGCATGCCCTACCGCTGACATCTAACGCTAGTCCGCTAAAGGTTTAGGAATTTATGTGATCCACATCGTTTACATCTAAGCACTCTCAAAATTCACAATTAAGATTATGAGGGAGGAAAGTAGGTATCGAGATTAGAGGTTGACATGTAAGGGTTTCAGTTGATGATAGGCAGTGGCTGCACTCACCGGGTTGCGGTCGGTGGTCTACGTACTGAGCATGGGTAGCTATGGCTGCGTCGGGAGGTCGAGCAGCGGACTGGCGCCGCGCAAGCCACAGACTGTATTGCGGCGCGGGGAGGTAGCGCGGGGCGGGGAACCCCTGCGCAGTGCAACCCCTGATATCCGCACATGCGCACACCTCAACGCCGTACTGACCTGTTTTCAGACTGAGCCCCGGATGATACGATCTAGCCTCAGGTCACATTCTGCATGCACATAGCTCACACAACTGTCTGACATTAGCGCACTAATGAGGACCTATTGCAAAACGGCGAATAATTCAAGCCGTATCGTATGTTATGTACACACGAGACCTTACACTTGTACGAAAAGAAACTTTGTAAATGGTAAAATATTTAAAAAAGCGTAGGTTTTGAAATTTGAAGTCTGATTGTTTGTGGATCAAACTGTGCTAAATAGCCGCAAGTAATGCAATAGTGAAGGGGGGGGGGGGGGTGGAGGTTAAACAACGCCTCGCGCACTGCCCTGCGGCACCATGCACCCGCTGCCCATAGAACAATGCTCGTGCTCTAATCAGGTTCAACTTTTTTAAACTCTATATAGACTATGTTTGATTCCTTTTTTATATGATTTTTTTCAAGCTTTTTAGGTATTAACTTGCTACCGCTTTGTGTAGTCTCTTATTGTTTGTTTGTTCGGGTTAAATCTTAATTTGCAACTCAATTTTAAATCAGTTATCTACAACCGATTGAGCTGAAATCATGCATAAGTAGGTCCGGCCACGAACGTCTTCGCTAATAGGGAACTCTTCAATGGTTAGTCCGATTAATTTGAAGTTTGGCATACCTAAATAATATTTAAGATGGATATCAATAGTACAGTCAACAACAACAGTAGGTACAATCAGCAAAAAACACCTGCATTAAAAATGCAACTTTTGACAGAAACTTTCATTACGTACTTAGGTGTATCGTAGGAATCATATTATAGGTGATGCGGCTAGCAACCCGTCACTATTTTGATTCCCCTTTTCACCAATACGCCCACAATCACGCTAAATGCGGCCTTTAGGTCTTGTTACTCTAGGCTCTGTCTACCCCGTACGGGATAAAGACGTGATTTATGTTTAGGAAAACCCTTAGTGTGTAAGGAGCGATTAGTGTTGCCTTCTATAACTTGCAAGTGTATTTTAACCCACTTCCAGTGTTCAGATTGACGTGAAGTTTGGCAAACTAAGACCAGTGACGGCCTGGCTGTGTTCGTCTCCGCTGGTGGGAACTCTTCAGCGGTTGCTCTAATTGACTTGAACTTTGGTATACGTATTACGTCGGATAGACGACATTGCAAGCATAGTTAGCAAAAAGTACAGTCAGTAAAAAAATAATTTCTATTAAAAAATTCAATATATGGTATTGATACATTTATAAATACACACTTAATTAAAACATTACCTGCAATGATTAGGTTAGTATGTACAGCATCTCATTAGGGTCCGTCTATACAATTAAACCTTCCGATTTGATGAATGCAAATGTCTGTCATCAAAAGAGGTTTCGTATCGCAGCTGCGGCCATTCTGACGACGTTATAACGGTCCCTGACTGAAATTGATTGAGTGTTGGTTCAAGGGCTTACCCAGGGCAAGAGGGCGCGCGGTCCAAGTCGATGCGCATTTGGGGGCTGACGTCGCTAGCGGAGGCGCGCCAGGCGCGGGGATCGCCGCCCTCAGCGCCCTGCGCCTCGCAGCAGTCGCTGTCTACAGACTCGTCTGCGTCATTTATAAGCTTATTAAACATAACATTGACTATTTATAGCCAAAGACCAAACAAGCGGTATCTAAAGGTTTAAATGACGCGCCACGTGCATACACTTCCACGCACACAAGTGCAACCAATCAACACTGAACAGATTAGTTGACCTATCTACGCACATGCACACGCGGCGGCGTGTCGTTTAAAGCGGCCTCATTTTGCAGTTGGTCTTAGTTTAAGTATGTATAGCTAAATATATAACAGTAATAAGTCATGTTGCAAGCGTTCTATTGAACTGCTTTGAACTGACCTTCGTTTTGTTATTTCATTCGTTAATCTAAAGTCACCAAATTACGGGTAGGTATACAGGTTTTCATCGATGGCTGCTAGATATTAGGTATGAATATCAGCTACCTATGCACTATGCAAAAAATCCATCATCTGTTTTTGCTTTACGACGTGCTGCATTTTTTGAGCGTAGACTTTTAATAACATCTAATGAAAGTAAATTACACAAACACCGAGGAAACTTTCATACCAAATATTAAAATATAGCATCAGAAAATGACACTACTCATATAATTTTAGTTCATGCACGGACGCGTCTAGTGTGTCTACCTACTTACTATAAGCACAATTCGAAATTAAAAATTCGAAGTTCGTATTGCGTCGTTCAGCTCACACTTAGGGGCCGTCCATTAATCACGTGATCTTTTTTTAAGCATTTTTTAACCCCCCTTCCCCCTCGGTGATACATGGTGAGGTTTAAGACTACCCCCCCACCCCCCATCCAACATCACGTGTATTTTTCGTATCTACAAAAAATCTTAAATTTTTTAGAACTAGAATTGTCTTGCGTTGAATTTGTATATTAATTTGGTATCGTATATGTCATGATATATTTTTGTGTCATTTTACTATAATACATGTAACTGTAATTTAAAAATCGCGCGTTTGAAAAAATAATGAAAAAATAAATACACGTGATATCTTACTACACCCTCCCTCCCCCCTTGTGACATTTCGTGATTTTTGTCAAACCCCTCCCCCCCCTTTCAAGCCTCACGTGATTAATGGACGGCCCCTTATTGAGCGGGGCGGTATTTTATTAATGACACGAACTTTGGAATTTGAATTTGAGAGTAGACACCCAAGTATTGATTGTACTGAGTAGATTAGAAGATATATTTTGTGAATTTGAGATTAAATCCATTCATTGAAAAACTATCCGATATTATCAGGATCAAAATTAATTTACACGATATCTCACAGGATAACACACACTAATTTGGCGCTATTTTTCATCTGAATTAAGTCTTCACTGTCAATTGACTCCTTTCTACTTAGTTTGAGTTTGAACTGCTAATGGTGTTTTTCTACTCCTGTATCTACTATTCCGTGATTTAAGCAATGCAATGGCCTACGAGAATTTCATGGCGTGGAGTCTAGAACACCGGACTCCTTCATTTTCAGAGAACTTATTACTTTCATTTATTACGTACCTACTTAGTCGTAGAAAAGTATTGTATGCAACGTTGTATAAGCAAGTCAAAAAAATCTCGTGGCGTATATCTTACGATGTTCGCTACGCTCACATCGTAACCCACACCACTCGACCTTTTTGACCCCTCTTGTACAACTGGTGCATAAAATACTATTGTAGAGCATACTAACCTCTTCGGTTGCCAAGTCTCGAGAGGTTGATCCAGTTGTCACACTCAGTGATGCTCTGTATAGAGTGCGGCTTAGTCAACTGAGCACTGCAAGTTTTCTTCAGCATGTACTGTAGCAATAATATCTAATTTATAAAACCATTCTAGCTTCAAAAACCGAAAGTTTTGACGGTAATACGTGTTTCAAAAGAACTACATGTCTACGAGTACCTGTGCGAACTAGTTTTAGTATTACGGCACTAAATTTTCGACCATGTGTATTATATAGCCTCTAAGTTACCTACTCAGGGAGTCTATGTATGGGGTAGCCACGCTTCGCCGGTCTTACCCTTGAATGCTGAAATAAAATGTCTTTATGACTTAGGAATTGGGGAGCTATTTACTACTTATTAGCATGAGCCTGTTTAGCATGTAAATAACTTAATAACGATTATGTGAGAAAAACTTCATCTAACTTACTTTATAATGCGTGTCCGGTATGGAAGGGCGGCTGTGGCGCCACCTGGTGGCCATGCGCGGTAGCTCGCATAAGCCATGATGCGACCACGATGTATTCATGCCACGCACCTCTTCCACAGCTTCAGCTATCTAATTTGATGTCATACAAATAGGTACGCAATTAGAATTGAAATGGCCTATAAAAATATGCATTAGGTAAAATCGTAATAATATGTTCAACAACAGAAATCCTTCATATAAATCATAGAGCAATTTATAAATATTGTGGAAATGTTATAGGTACAACTTGATTTGTATGAAATAAAAGTGCCATTCCACTGCAGCGCTTGTTTCACTTTATTCGCCGGATACCTGATATCAATGGTAAATATTTAGTCATTACGTGGCACACATAGTAAAAAAAGCTCACTTGTTTTTTTGAAAAATAGAGTGCAAATATAAAATCACCGTTCTAAGAACTAGAAAGTAATTCGTTCCGTGAAGAGGTAAAGAAAAAACTATCGTAACTGAATTTACCACTTTATCGATTGATTCGATTAATACACATGTATAGGTAATCTTAATGTTTTGAAAACTGTAATACCTATACATGTACAAATTAATCATAAGAATAGTCATTCTTAACTCTTACAAAAGCTACAAAGTGCTCACCTCTCGCTTTTGCTCTGCCTCGGCCTCGATGGCGCGTTGATGTAGTAGCTCTATGTCCAACTTCCGATCCTCCTCGGCCTCCCGCGCTTGGCATTCTTTTTCCTAAATGTTTTTCTCAAATAACTTCTCTAATATGTATAACTCAACCATTTAGTGTATAAGAGCATGCGACTTATTGAAATTGAAAGTGTGAAGTTTTTGGTACCTATTTTAGTGCTATTTTATCAACTAAGTCAAATTGCAATGATTCAGTTAAGTAGCTCTTACTCTATAGTCGTGCGTTGATGCATCTGTCTGGGTTATTTAACCACTAGCTACTTCTGTTGCTGACTGTGCTTACCTAAGTACAGTCAGCAGCACAAGTGACCACCTGCTCTAAGTATATACCTTTTGCATTTGACGTTCGTGTTCGATCTTCTGCTGCTCCAATTCTTCTTCGGGTATGGGCGGAGTCTCATCCCCACTAGATGTGTGTTTCGCCCCTGCCAATCCAATAATCAACAAAATCCAAGAAACAGACTGATAGACAGCATCAGCTTAATGAAAGCGATACGTACATACACATAAATCACGTGTTTATCCCTTACGGGGTAGACAGGGCCTAAGGCAACAAGACCTAAAGGCCACGTTTAGCATGATTGTGGGCGTATAAGCGAAAAGGGGAACAAAATAGTGATGGGTTAATTAATGACAATACACTTTGAAGAAGCTCAAACAAAACAATGTAGGTTTGTATGATAAAACATAGAATGATGATCCAGGTGCCTTGGGCGTCGAAAATAAAGACCGATATAAGACGAATCAGAACGCTCAATTATTTCCAAATCAAGATCTAAATAAAAGGGGCACTTGGGCTTTATGCAGACAGATATTAATTATTTATTCTTACCGGTAGGCGGATGATAAGAAATCCAAAATTGGTGAGCCAGTTTTACACAATTTTCGTCTAAATATTTGACGGTCGAACTTCCTGGAGTATGTCTATGGTTAATTCAAGGCGTAGACTGAATTGTGCCGTATAAACCATGAAATTTATTCATAGATGTTTATTTTCATGGTTATGTGTAGTGAAGTTATGTACGAAACAGATTTGGCAGAGGCCCAATACTCGGCTCGGCCCTCACTCACGGCGGCAGTAGATACCTTTGTTACTCGTATTCGTGTATTTGCTAGAATGAACGAGATGTACATATAAATTTCTAAGGCGGGCGACGGAGATATATTGACCTAGTCGTAAATGTTAATAATGAAGTGCCACCGTTGTGTAAAGCTGACCTGGTACTGACAGAGTTCTGTTTCTTTAGCAGCCTTATGTGACGGTTTGAAACGAAGCCAGTACCTATAACCACGTAATAAACTATAAGTAGGTTTATTATAAATACCGCCAGTCGCAAGCAGACCGCAAACCAAAGCGAGCTGCTGTTTTACCCTTCCACAACGCAGCAACTACCTAACTCGGTTTAAGTACCTACCTTCTTACTTATAAGTAAGCAGCGTTTAGGAACTTCCAAATCCCCGTTCTCATTGCCATAGATGGATTTCCACTTTTTGATAACCGTTGGAATCTCATGATATACTTTTCTATACATTGATCTCGATGATACCAAGAATCGTAGGTTATAATTACAGGTACCTAGGTATAAGAGGAAATGTAGGAATTGCAGGATACGACGAAACACACGAAGGATGTTTAATCTAAGAAGGTGAAATAACGGATCTCGTTGGTTGTTTCTTTCTCGGCTATGCCTTAGTTTCCTTGTAGGCAAAAAGGCACGTTACGATGAAATTTTTATAGGCGAAATAGAGGACGCAACATTGCGCCATGGGCAGGTAAATTATTAACATAAGTACAGTTTGACAACAAATATAATGCGCATCGGCAGTATTCGTTTGCGCAGAGAAGCGCATACCAGTTTCCGATGGTAGCCGAACGTGTAAATAATCTATATTGAACTTTATTTGCAAGTGCAACTGGCAGAGTATTGCTTGCTTTGCATTCTTAGCTCTGTCCCGCTTACACGATTTTGCCATTGTTGGTACGAAATCGATCGACCAATAACAGCGCCAGAGTTTCCCGCGCTACTAAAATTGGTCTACTGCGCAGGTACATTGTGGAGCATTATTTTTGTTGTCAAACTGTAAATACAAGGCCAAGCTTGTAAAATGTATAGTCCATTCCAATCCATTTCAACGCTTTTTTAAATAAATAAGTCCTCTCAAGATAGAATAAAATTTTAATATAGTAACTAGGTAGGTACAGCAATAGTATAATTTAAAAAAAATGTCGTGGTACAGGTATCAAGTATGATCCTTTAAGAAGTGATGCTAAATGCATACAATGATTTTGTGGGAATTTACATGAAATTCACTTGTTTACAAAGGCGGTAAAATGGATTGAAATGGAGATAATATACATTATTAATATACGTATGTAAATAGCCTAAAAAAATAAATTTCGAGTTTATTTGGCATTGGGGGCGTCTATAGGTCACTTCGCAACTAAATACTATTACCAAAGTAGGACAATGACGACAACGATTGTAGATTATGTGGCGAAGAGGTGGAAACAATGTAACACATAAATGTATCAAGTGTATGTGATGCCCTCGTCAGACTAAGAATGAAACTCCTCGGTAACGGATACCCCGAACCGAACCAGGAGACTTCAAGGATTATACCTAAGTGCGAAGGAGGGGTGCCTAATTACACAAAAGATCCACGAGAGTCGAAGTGTATCTGTGTAAGTATTTGCACTAACGGTTTGTTTGAATAAGGAAGGTATGGCTGACAGATCCATAGAATGTAAATGTTAACGTTCACGATAGTTTTGACAGAAAAATAAGTACTAAATTTAATTACATAGGAAAAAAACAATACTTGGTACTGTACACCCATAACGTTCTAAAAATAATCACGGCGATGTTTTTTGCGTTTACATAATTTTCACGTAAAAAAATTCAATAAATGTCATTATTTCCGAGACGTTACCAGGTTACGTACTACGAAACTAAACGACAGAATTCATTATTAAACTAAAATACATAGCTAGCACCGGAACATTTTTATCGAGGATTGAACATCAATTTTGTCCCTAATCACCTTGTTTTACGGTAATCTTAT
Source organism: Pandemis corylana (assembly GCA_949127965.1). Lineage (NCBI taxonomy): Eukaryota > Metazoa > Arthropoda > Insecta > Lepidoptera > Tortricidae > Pandemis > Pandemis corylana. Next base: position 27,557,378 of record OX421850.1, read on the forward strand.
TTAACATTTGCCTATGCGTGTCGTGAAACAAGTTAAGGAAACATAATTTTCAGAAGTGTAAAAAAATAATGTCCATTTAAATTAAAATAAATACACTTGCCCTAAAGATATCTCATCATATTTAATTGGCGCACTATTTTGTATCTCAGGTGCGGACTAACCCCCTTATTCATAAACGCTCTAACTCTATAGGCGTCTGCTAACTTAGCAATCGTTTGTCCTTATCTGTGAAAGGTTAATGTCAAAGTGACAGATAAGGACAAACGATTGCTAAGTTAGTAAAAGCCCACAGTAAAAGCCTACAGTACAGTAAGTTTGTTTTTATTTTAACGAAATTTTGCTGACCGTATTCAGACTGTGAAAACCACAGCCTAGGAATATACTTTTTAAATAATGTGGCCAGTAATAAAAAATTAAAATTTACAACCATTTTATGACTCCATCATACTTCACTCTCGACGAAGTACTCGTGTTCAATGAAGTTATGTAAACTAATTTATCTGAGTATGTAAATACCGTGCCCTGTGTTTGCTTATTTATGTACATGGCAACTCCTTACTTCTTCGTGGCTTACCAAAATTGCACCTAAACGAAGCCTCACTTACACTAATTAAATTCATACACCAGATATTTCACTGTTTAACTAATAAGACTATGGTTTCCAATTTGTAAATGATATAAAATAAAGCAAAACATTGTGTCATGTCTACGTCATACTCAAAAACACGAAAAAAAACCAATTCTGTCTGTCTATGGTTGACGCCTAGATTGACGCTAGTTGACGATTTTTCTTACGTACGGTTTACGGTTTTATATCGGTTTAGTTACAATTAGAGCAAACATGATCGACATTTAGATTATTCTAATTTATTTATGATTTTTTTGTACAAATGATTTACCTCATAATCAACCTAGAGCTTAATGTTCGCGATCGGAACAGTTGCATACCAATTATGTGCGTCTTTTATAATTTTACATGTGCGTGAATGAAATGTCAGAAATAGAACGCATTTACTTAGATTCTTAGATGTTTTGACGATGTAATGCCTCGTGGACATGAATATTTAGATTTGTTTCACCCTGAAACAAATGTTCTATACAGTTGTAATGAAACGAACAAAAGTGTAGTGTCGGTTGGTAGGTTTTGACAGCCGGCAGGCTCGTCGTGAGTGACTTACGATTGGCTCCTTATAAAAATGAACAGTCGTAGTAGTGTAAATGAAACGAATTTGGTGAATTTCTCGGCGGATCTTTCGACATTGAATCAATTAGAAACAAAAGACGGCTTGCTGAGTTTTCCATTCGATCACATTTACGCTTGCCACTCAGAGAGTTCGGATCGCAGGCCAACCCTAACGCTCGACAAGGAGGTGGAAATCACGACACACTGTGTCGTCTCTGAAGACAAGGAGCTTGTCGTCAGTCGAGGGCCCGACCTCACCCGACTTTCGGAACAGCTGTCTGCCTCTGAAAGCCAAAACAAGAGGCTAAAAGACCTCCTTGTTTACCATTTGGACTTGATACAACAACAAAATGAACTTATTACAAAAAGGGAAAAACTGTATCAAGCGTTAAAACAGGAGAATGAAACCGTAAGTGTTGACCATTATTTCTTATTTGTTCGCTGAATTTTGGACCATGTATTAGGACTACTTTTGTTATGACTGCTTGATAATGATTTGCAATTTAAATTTAGATAATTTACCTATAATTTTTTATGAATGACAATTTTTAATTCGTGTTTGTGCGCTTTGCGAATGATGCACTTGCATAATCTGCTCAGCGTAACTAATGTACCTAGCTCTTTCTTAAACAGACAAATCATTCTTGAGCGCTAATCTATGAGAACCAAACATTTGCTTAGTAAACAACATTGAAAAGTTATTTGCAATGTTATACATTGATAGGTACCTAATGGTTTGTCTTTTGGTTAACATGAGTTCCAATGGTACAGCTTAACTTAATTGTATAAAATCAAAGGGAATGACAATGTGTTGTAGACCTCAGATTTGCCACATAATAGGGTATGAAAACCCAAATTCAGGGTAGGAATACATAATCTATTGTTGCTCAACTGTTCCATTTAATAACCTATCTCATATCAAAAAAAAAAATAACCTATCTCATTTCTCATGTCATATTGTTTGCAAACAAACTAATAATTTTGACAGTTATTAACAGATGGCGTTGTTACTCATTATTGATTTTTATATGAATGCTAATGCTCAACAAACATTCCTACAAAGTACAGATGTATGGAATTCATGGTAAATTGATAGGTACTAAGAAGTTCCTGTATGATGATATTGATGATTGTTTACTTTAATACTAAGATATACTCAGCTTTTGGCTAAATTTTCCTTTTTTATTTGTTATGCTGCTGTAATACTTAATGGTGTCCAATCTTTTATTAACCTAATTGTGTTATACAGACAATACATATTTTGTTTGAATATTTGGAACCCAAATAAGAATAAATTAAGTTTAGAAAGCACAAAATGACACTAAAAGAAACTGATTATGTACTAACTTCCTATTATAGACTTTTATTGTGTATGATTGCTGCAAAAGCAAAGTAATTAACAAATAAGAGTAGTAAACAAAAAAAAACACCTTGCTATTCCGCTAAAGAAAAGAGAAAGAGAAGTAAGGCAAGTAAGTATTTCATGTTTATGAAAAAAAAAAAAATGAGGAATTTCATCACCATCATAATTATATATTCAATGGCATCTGTATGGCTTACAACTTACATCAAAGACTGTTTTCTTTTAAAGTCAAAGTGACATGTCATGCTTATTGTTATTTTTATAATGTGAGAAGATTTCAAACATGGCAAAGCACTTGATAGACTGCATTGGCTGTTTTGATAACTAAGTGAACCACAAAGTTAGCACCAAGTTGTAATAAGAGCATCAATCTAAAACCTCCCAACAATAATTATTTATTTGTGCAACCTTTCAATGCTTGATTATGCAAAAAGCCTTGGATCATTATATCAAAAAGAATATCACACCTAAGACATATCTATATATGTTTGTTTGAATCCTGGCCCTATTATGACAATGGTACTGGACAAATATGAAAATGTAATGTGTGTTATTGGCATAGATGTTTTGAGTGTTTTGTTTCTACTTTCTTGTGCAGGGGGTTGAGACAGCAAGCTTTAATAGTGCCTACGTAAACCAAGTTTCTTAGTATTACATAAGTACTAAAGTCAGCAACAAAAAGGCTTGTAATATAAATGAAGTTTAAAAGGATAGAAATAAACATAGATAATTATTCTACACCAAGTTTAGCAAGTTCAGGATTTTTTGATAAATTTAAAGATAATTAGTTATGAAGTTAAATGTGTGTCTTTAGCTCTCCCATAGAAATTAACCAATTTGATTTTGATTTTGATTGAAAGGTGGCTAGATTGATCAAGTTTCATTAGATATTTGACGTTGAAATTGAAATATTGGTAATTTATGTGTACCATCGCCCAAATAAGTGTTCAATCAATTTCCTATCAAATGAATATGTCGCTAAAGTCCAACTTTCAAATTGACAGTCACATTTTGTTATCATTATATTTTATGGTGTACAAAGGATTTTTAACTTTATGTGTGTGTGGCAGACCCCATATTTGGCTGATGGTACATACTGCAGACAAGCGAAACTGAAATAGACTTGGTAGAAATGTACAGGACTTGTGTGTAAATTTTAAGGCTTAGACTACTTTTGACAATTTTAAGGCTTGTGGCAAACAAATTAGACATTACAATACTATGATGCTCCTATTGCGATTAGCACTATTTGTATTTATATCATACTAAAAAGTATTTTTTTTCAATATCACATTAGAACAATGAAAGCCAAAATCCACAGATTGCCAATGGCAATTGCCAAAAAGACTTACAGTGCTTCTAGTTTCTTATTTTCTATCGGCAAACTTCATGTTTCTTCAGTTCAGAGGTCAGTCATATGAAAACTGAAGATTGCTGAGGCAAATTAAGAAAATAGAAGCACTGTAAGTTCTCCTTAAATATTGTATGTGTGTACTCATATTGTACATAGTGTGTATGTATGCATGTGTTTAATGATATTTGCTAGTTTATTTATGAATTGTTTGTTGTATTTTGAGATGTACTCTCTATTGTGGCTTTCACTATATGGATATTTTAAACTCACTCTTTGTCCGTCTCTCGCTTAATGCTCCTCTCATTTACTCAAAGGTTAACTGGTAGAGATCCCTTATAGGGATAAGTTCGCCTTTGTGCATATATTTAAGGTCTTTTTTTGTGATTTGTCTGCTTCTTTATATTTGTACAATAAAGCATTTACTTACTTACTTACTGTACTGAAGTTTATTGTGACTGTGTTAGTATTAATTATGATATTTTATTTGAAAACTTCATTGAATTTTACAGCTTAAGTCAAAGCTGAGTCGTATGGACAGAAGGTTGACAGTGAATCAGAGACATTTTGCCAACCCACCCCCTCTGGTCCATGTGCCATCTTCAAGTGCAACAACTGTGACTTCCACAATTGTCAAAAGTGAACCAAGTCCTCCATCACAGGTATTTTGTTAAGTTTAACCTGTGTTAAACCTCATATTGTATATGTATATGTCTTCCATGCTGGTCTGGGAGCAAAGAAAAAACATAGAATATACCAGTTGCTTCTCTACCCGCGCAGATGGTAAAAGCCCATCGAGGGAATGGGCGAAAATAATAGGAATCATGTTATAGGCGATGAGGCTAGCAACCCATTACTATTTTGATTCCATTTTCCACCTATACGCCCGCAATCTTGCTAAATGTGGCCTGTAGGTACTTGTTACCTTAGGCTCTGTCTACCCCGTAAGGGATAAAGACGTGATTTGTGTATGTATGTATGTATGTGTAGACCTCATAATTTGTTTGGTTCATATTGAAAATTGGTTTAATAATTATGTGTTGCACAAACAATATGTCCTGACTGGGTTATATCTGCGATTTCGCCTACATCGCATCAGGAGCCTGTCTGTATAACTTCAGCTTCAGGTCCAATGGTTTGAGAAGGGCATTGATGAGTCTCTCCATCAAGCAATCAGAATCTTCTATTCATTGAGTGTACTTCAGCATCACAATTATCCGTATCCTAATTTACAAAATTATTCATATCATAAGGCTAATGCTAGAACCCCGAGGGATGCAATTGTATGCCAAAGTAGTAAACAAAATAATATGTTTTTACGAAGATAAAATGATATTATTATGAAACAAAACACACTAGAAGTCAAAACAAATTTATATGAACTAAATTCATGTATGTATAGATTTCATGTATGAATTTTATATTTCAGATAATGCTAAATAGTTTCACCGAGCTCCTCTTGACAGATAATAGAACGAATTCATTCATATTTGAAAGCGATATAAATAAAACCAAGCCTTTCACTCAAGAACCATTTGAAATCGCACGGGCTTCTGAGACAGGTTTTTATTTAAATCCACTTCGTCTGTTACTAGTTTATTAGCAATTATTGATTACACATTTTATGACATCATTGATTTATTTTTTAAACATAATGTGACCTTTTTATCATGCATGTTACATCTATGTATAGTTTATTTTATTTGAAACATATCATAGGTTAACTAACCCTTTTTACAGATGTAATTAGCTATTTACCAGATAATATAGGAGTACCTACGATTTTGGATGCCAATATAAATTGCGAAAACTTCACGATGATTGAAAATAAGCGTTCCTTCGTGAAGAAAGAAATCAAGACTGAAAACCGGCCTGAGCCACTGTACACGGTGACATCCAATAGGTAGCTATTGTCTGCGTGATCCTGAACTACTCTCGTTATATTCAAATTGCTTGAAATATAAATAAAGTACAAAAAACGTTAAGCTTACTATTGACAAGCCAGTGTCCGTTTGCACGACCATTTCTATGTTAATACTAAGTTATTCGTGAGCTATAAATAATGAAGAATGAAAGTACTTAGCATTCTAACCTGTAACATTGTTTCTATTAGATGGATGTGCATGGACGATCCTGAATATGAGGCCTAAGATGAACTGCTTGTGCTTATTATTTATTTATATTATATATAAGTTAAATGAAAAAAGGCTTTTAAACTCCATAATATTCCATAGTGGGAACCAGGTCATCCAAAGAATACAAAGGAATAGAAGAAGGACTACTTCTGGCATTAGTAGTTTAAATCGGATGTCTAAAAGTCCTGCGGCGAAGGTCGAACCGTTAGAAAGTGGTAAGTGACACTGCAAGTACTGCAACTAAGGTCCAAACAACATTTTTCATAAAAAATTTTTTAAATATTTTTCAGCAAAAGTGTTAGAAGACGACAAAGGGTTTGAACGTACTTTTAGTGTAAATAAAAAATCAAAAATGATAAACACATACGGCAAATCCAAAAGTAATTTCAAGAGAACTAGTCAATTCACTGGCTCTCTTTCGGACCGGCTTCAGTTGATAGACACGACGCCCACGGGGGAAGACCCGTACCAGCTCGGCGAAGCGGACATGCGCGAGCAGTCGCCTATCCCCAAACTGATGTTGCAGAAGACTAACCATGGGAGGATGAAGGTCTGTACGGAGACCGCAACCGAAGGCACCACCGCCACCCGTCGCATCTACGACGCGCCGGCCCCGCCCGCTGACACTAACAAAGCCCCCACCAGAATCAAGTTGGACAGGTACAACCTGACCAACACTACGTACATGCACCCTTCCGAAATAAAGAATGAAACATCTCCCAAAACGCTTATTGTTGTCGAGCCCGACTTAGACATAGTTAAAACAGAGCCTGAGATTGACTGGCGGATGTACAATCCTAACAAGCCGGGCAATGAGACGAGTTTGTGTGATTTCTCGTACGGCGAAAATTCGAGCAATTTGGCCACCAATATTTTGCCTTCACTGGATGCTGTTGAATTTCAAGATTTATTTTCTTCAGAGGCTCCTTTAAATTTGGACAGTTTAACTCCTATAGAATATAGTCCCACCGCTTCCACGGACAAAAGTGCTGCAGATAAGTCTAAAAGACGTGCAGCGCGAACGACGAGCCTTGTGGGGCCAAACACCTCAGTGGTATGTATCTATTCCAATTTACTTGCAGATTGTCTTCTGACACGTTGTTAAGGTTTAAGCTGAGCCCAATCTTAAATTTAAATGCGCGGCGATCGCATGATAGACCGCGTTGTGTATAAATTCTGCTCACCCTTACGCGAATCTGTTACTGTAAAGGCTCCGCGAATTTGGGGATCGAATCAAAAGTTAGATAGATAGACCGGAGTTTAACAGTTGCAATGTTTTTTTTAGGAGGAAGCTGCAGCTAGTAAACGCGGAGGCGACAGCAAGCGCGGCAGAAAGCGCGCTCTCTCCACAGGCCTCTTAAAAACAAAGCGAGACGTGCCCCAAAAAGGACCTGCGATACTTCCGCCTAAACCAAAGCTAATTAAAGGAAAATGTAAGCTTTCCGTCTATTGTTGACTGTTTTTTAAGCAAAGATGTTTGTGTTACTGTAAAATCATTATAATTTAATGTTGTTAATCCGAAACTATAAAACAAGTATAAGTAGGTAGATATAAAATTATCTCATAGTGCTTGGTGCATCTTTTATACGTATACTTATGTACCCTCCTTGTATTTGAATAGCAAAAGAGTAAACAACTCCTTTGAATATATTCCAATGAGTTTTAGATTTACCCTCAAAATATAAATAAATGTTGACTGCAACTCAGAAGATTAATAGCCAGTCTTTTATCAAATAATGTTAAGTCAACAGATTCTCTCTTCCATTTTAGCGGCTTGCCGCGGCAAAAAATCCCCGTTACCGGGCATGGTGACCAAAAAGCCCTACCATACTCTGGTGGGTGATCCTGATATATCTTGGTACCTTGGCTTGGACCCAGAAGTGAAGCCCGAGGATGTAGATCCACCTGCTGACAGCAAGGTCTCCTCAGTAGAGGTAAATTGTATTTTTTTTTCTTAGTTAAGGGTAAACGGAATGCGACGCGAGTTAAGAGCATTGAGATTAAATCCTTTAAGTAAATAAAAATATGCACTTGTTTTTCAGGTACCTAGATGGCGGGAAAAGCCTTATACTAGCTGCTACACGTTAGAGGGTACAGAAAATCTTGATGATAAGGTTTTTGAAAAACGGCATCAGAAATTAGAGGCCGAGGAAAGGCGGCAACTTCGGTAATTAGTTCTATAATTATCTTTTAGTATGTACAAACAGAGGTACAGCTTGCGTCAGATGCATCTAATCGATTTTTAATATGGAGAGGCAGGTCAAAGAAGATCAAAAATAACCGTATGGAATACGTTTGGCTATTGAACATACCTACTTTACACAGTCATATTTAATTTAGCAATTAGTACTAGTTTTTCTCGCTGGCTTTTTTATTAGATAGGGGAGCGTGTTGGCGTTCTAAATGTAAATTTTAACAAATTTTTTTTTTATTTATTATAATGTTAAATTTTGGTGCAATTCTAGCTTTTTGAGTAACCATAAGTCGCTTTTTCATTGCACTATTAAAATAAAGGCTACGCTCCACTGCAGCGCTCGGTCACGCTACGTACGTGATTACATATTCGCTCCGTATCAAAATGTAGGCGGTCGTTTTCACAGCAGTGCACGCACACGCTACGCGCGAAATGACCTAGACCACGTGGGTGACATTTATAGCGTGTCCGTCCACAGCATGGGCTTCTATGGGGCATCGCCTTGAAGATGTGTAAAATATGTGTGTTACTATTACAGGTGGCACATGCGCCGTATACGCGAGCAGCGGCACGTTGAGCGGCTGCGGCAGCGGCAGCGCGACCCGTGGGGCGGCGGCGCGTCTTCCGCCCATGCGCCGCCCGCTGTCTTCACAATATGGCCGCACACGCAGCGAGACTTGCGGTTCATAGAGATCACAGACACCCTGCCCGTCATGGCCTTCGGAGAGATACTGCCGGACATACCTGCTGCGTTAGTATACAAATATTGTCTTATACGTAACCAATCATACCTCAGACCAATAGGGTAGCTTCACAGAGATCACATACATTAGCCCGACAATTTAATAATTAGATTGTTAAACAAATTCCTTGGCCAACTATACAGACCTACTAACTCCAAAACAAACAGTTCATAACGGGGTTATGTGCTAAGAAGAATGGATAGTAGTCTAATTACAGAGATTGTCAGTGGCCGTAGTTGGCTGCACATAATATCAAGAGAACTCAACTGTATAGTGATCCAAAAAACGTCTGCACCACCAATTTGCAATATCAATTATACAGCTTTTAAGCGGTTTTTTTTTTGTTTTAACATCAAAGCCTGTTTCCACTTAAAAGTCAATGTGACAGTCAGCCTTTTTTCTGATAGGAACTGTCATAAAAATAGTGAAGCACTTGGTTGACTATACAAATTTACAAATACTGTTTTTATTTCTATGCTTGCATTAAATGCACTCTTTTTTATGGTCATTAGGAATAATCATTCATCATAATCTCTAGCCATTATAACTTCCCACTCTCAGATATTCACTGATACAATTTTTTTTTGTTTATTTTCAGGGACTTCATGTTACCTTGGGTGAGAACTTCTAAGGCTTTGAAGAGATCTAAAAGATCCAAAACATTGCATTAAAGTGATTGACAATTGAGGTAGTGTTGCTGATTCTATTATTAACGCATACATGTACCTATAGAGGAGTCGCAATGTGGACATGCGACGTATGTCAGTGTCACGGTTTAATCAGAACTCACTACGGCGGACGTGTGTAAGATAACTGCGAACTCTGCTCCGAAGCGTGTAAATCTCTTTGCAAAAAGGTCTTTGGGTACAATAATTTTCTAATTAGCTCTTTAATATTAAATGGACTGTAGCTTGGTTTGAGTTATGAACATACCGCTGCGAATTAATAGATGATTATTTTAAAAGTATGTATTTAACACCATAGCTGAGCAGCGTTAATTTGCAGAGTGGTGTTCAACAGAAGCGTTCTATAACGATTATTATTGTACCGAAATAGGTCACGTGATGATTTCAGAATGGACTGAATATACTTTATAAATATTAGGTTGCAGAACATCTGAGTAAATCTGTAATATAACATTGCCATTTTATCTCTGTTTCTATGTTCAATGTAACTAGCTAGTACGCTCCTATATATATATTTTATTTTTACTTCAATATTGAATCAATTGTACAAAGTTCTGTCGCAGTATTACTCTGGAAAAAATTCAAATGATGTAATTTTACCTTGATCGATGTTAATATTATCATAGTAACTATTGGTACGTATTATACTGTATACAACATACAACACTTACTGTTCATTGAATTAATAATAGAGTGATATACTTAAGTCATTCATTAGTCTGCATGGACACATACATATTATATTTGTTGTTTGACCAACTGCCTTCGTAGGAGCTAGGGTTCATGAAACTTCAGCCTGGCCACTGCCGCTTCACTGACGTAGCTATGAGGTAATGACGGTGAAGGTGGCAGTCCTGAGTGCTTATTTTAAGGTTAGTTTAAATTAATAATGATATTTGAAACATTCAATGACTATTTGCCATTTGCTATTTTACGCGGCTGTTACGGTCAATGACGCCTTTGGGTATGGTGGTAGCCACCCTACTCTTTCGCTGTCTTTTATCGGAGTTAATGCTACGTTCCTGGTATCGAGTGGAACCACTGTGGTATTACTTGAATCCAATGAGTTCAAGCTAACAAAATAGTTCAAAGGTAAAGTAGTAGTCTCAGTAATTTTTACACTATTTGACTAGCGGTTAGTTTAATAATTGAGAAGCAATAATTTTAATAATTACATAATCAATATTTGTGTCGTGATTTTGATAATACTTGTATTGAATGGCCCCCTTCCATTAATTCTCAAAGCCATATATGATTTTTTTGTGTATGAAGTGTATTGCAGTCCAAAAACCGAAGTTTCATTTTGGAGCCTATAAAAGCTTCGATTTTACTGCTTTGACCTTGTTTTATTTTTTAAATGAATGGATTTTCCTCCCTCCTTTACTTAAAATAAATTCTTACTTTCTTAATTTGACATATCTATTTAATAGCAATATCGTTTAAATATTGATTTTATTTGACATTGACAATGGTAAGTTTTACTGAATTAAGAATAAATAGTTATTTTTGAATTTCATATTTTTTCAGCGTGTACATAGGTATTGTGTTGATTTTCATTTTAAAATAACGTTATGTGATTAAAGTAGAATTTTGAACTCTTTTTCTAGACTTCCCATAATATTATGCACACAGTGTGACTTGTTAACTTGTCATGTTAATTGTAAAGATTGCAATCTTACATTTTGTAAATATTTATCTCATTTAAAGTACAGAAACGCAAATAAGATAGTTTAAATTTTTTCTGTAATTAGTAATAAAGTGACGTCAAAATAAAGTAATAAAATAATTTAATATAATATGCAATTTAAAACCAACCTCGATGATTAATTTCCTGACTAACTCTGAGCTGTGGAGTCTAAAACGCAAAAGATTACCATAACGTAGAGTTTATGTACCTACCTAATTGTATAAATGTATATTAGCTATACTATCATCCTTTTAAATTGATGATGTTAGGAAACCCAATTACTTGACTAGTTAGATAACAATAACCAGTTGACTATGTATTCTAAAAATCACCAAAATATCTGTTATATTGTACGTAAAATATGTCTCTCTAATTAAAATGCGACATATCAATGTCGCATTTTAATTAGAGACATATTTTTAGTATACATATACTAATCGCTAAAAGTTACACTGAAAAGTGAAAAGAAAACGAATAATGTTTTGTCTACTCGTTTTTTTTTCAAATCTCCGATAGGTATACCTAAGATTTATATTGAGAACAAAGAAAAATTACTGCTGATTGTCGTCTTGCCTTGCAGAATTTAAATTCAAGCAATCACTCAGTACTTACTACGTACGTATAAAGGCCATTCTGTCTCAAGTAACGAAATTTATCCAAATTTTACAAACTGCTTCAAACTTCACAAGATATAATAAAGAGTGAAAAGCTGAAATTTGTCTAAACTACATAGTATAAAACAAAGTCGCTTTCCGCTGTCAGTCCCTATGTATGCTTAGATCTTTAAAACTACGTAACGGATTTTGATGCGGTTTTTTTAATAGATAAAGTGATTGAAGAGGAAGGTTTATATGTATAATTCCACCCAGACGATTTCGCGGGCAGAAGCTAGTATTTTATATTTTCACAAATCATGTTGCCATATTCCAGCACGTGACGTCAGTGACGTCCTCATTTAATTGTTACTCTTTATTGTCATACAACACCTATTATCTCTCAGTCGTCCCGTTGCTGAGAGACCAGCAAGTGGCTCCAAACGTCGAATCAATTTATGTAAAGTCATACACGGTCTTCTTTTGTACTTTCACTAACGTGACTTATTAAATTGTACGACTAGTGTGTATATTGTAGTTATATTTTCGTTACGATAGGGGTAACACCGCGTTTACCGTCGTTTTAAATTCTTTGAAGGCAGTTTGGTTAAAATATTGTTATGGTGTTTTATTGTGATTTCATGACATGTTATAATTATTTTATAATGTAACCAAGCTAAAAGACGGAGGGCAAGAAATGACAATTCATTTACATAATTTTTAGGTTTGAAATGGCAGCGATTAGGAGCGTTTTGGCCTTAGAATTTGATGAATTAAAAATATATAGGTAAATGTTTCAAATGCGTTTTTGTTAACTTTGTGGTGTTTTAACTGTTTTACAAGCTTTTATTTAACTTCACTACGTGTATTTCTTTATTTATTAGTTTGTTTGTTCCAAATTGTACAAGTGTATTTTGACTGCATGAAATTTGATATTTTATATACGTATAGAACTCTAATATCACTTTAATAGCCTGTCAAGTACTATAAGGAAAACGGCTTATGTTAAAAATGACATCTTCGACAAAAACGCTTTACCTACCTAATTTCGAATATTGTTTGTTTCTTTACTTCAATTCTTGGAATTGCATTTTGATCCACTTCCCGCGGTCAGATCAACTTCGAATTTAATATAGTAGGCACGTACAGTACAGCTCCGACGACAATAGGCACATTAATACGCCAGCAAAAAAGCTTGTATTAAAAATGAAATTTTTAATGTTATTTTAATTTGTTACTACGAATGAATATATTTTATTGGTTTTAGAAACTATTAAGTATGTCATGGTCGCCATTTTGAATGAATATCAATGTAAGGCTTTTTATGTAAATGTTGCTACTGCAAGATTTCTGTGTATTTAATTAATTGTTTGTATATAATATTGGTTTTAGTTAACGATGCTTTATGCTGAATGATCCTATTGGTCGACATGTAATAATTTAGTATCGTAGTGATGTAATTAAATATAGAATTTATAAATGGTTTTTGATTGACTAAAATTAATATTATGTTGTAGTGTGTATGATGTGAAATCATCAAGGCCACAAAATAATTAGTGTACAAATTACTTCTGCCGGTTTATACGGCTATATTTTGTTTTAAACAATGAAAAAACAAACGTGGCTATTTTTGTACTCGCTTTTCATCCTACTTGAATTTAATGATGTATGTTATTCCAATTGACCCGCAGCTTGAGAAAGATGCCTAAAGTTCGTGTATAAATTTAACTTATCAAATTATTGTATAGAGCAGTCGTAAATAAGTAATTCATAAGTATGGCTTGGCAATCCCTGAAATTGACAAGAATAGTAGTACTACCATACTAAGACAACAAACTGTAAAATTAACATCTGTCTGGATATTAAATCCACCGGACTTATTTATATTGGTCGAGCGTTCCGCAGCTGGGATAGTGTCGTCACGCTGCCCAGGGAATATTATACTTTTGTACCCGATCAAATACTTTTATAGCAAGTGTAAAATCATAGTCCTGCAATAATAACTTGTAGTAATTTCATCAGAAATACTACACTGTTGTATAATCATTGAGATTTAAGAAAATAGATTAAGGTGCATTTTAGGTTAATTCCGAAATTGGAACTAAAATCGTTCGTGATTTCCCCTATGCCAAAAAGTTACATTTCAAATTCCTACTTCATTTAGAGCGAGTACACATTAGGCGTTTAAAAGCGCGCGTTTTAAGAATAAAGAGGTCTGTCGAAGGTGTGCGCATGCAAGCGCGCGCTTTTAATGACAAACCTCTTTATTCTTAAAATGCGCGTTACCAAAGCGCGCGTTTTAAAACGCCTAAAGTGTACTCGCTCTGAATCAATACGACAGCGTTATTAGTTATACATATCGTGCAACTAGCTTTTACCCGCGACTTCTTTAGCGTGTACCTACCATAAGCATTTCAAAATAGCAGGCCGGCATGTAAGCAATGTGACTTTCCCGGCAAATGTTTAGCTGAGACCATGCGCTTACGGATCTTTGTGCAGGAAATCACTGATCGCATGATCCGTTCCTTCGTGAAAAAAGAACTAACCAACAAACACACACACACACACACACACACACACACACACACACGCGCGCACGCACGCACACACACATACGCACGCACGCACGCAAGCACACACACACAAATCCAACAAAATGAATTTCGGTGGTTATTAGAACTTTTGTCAGTCTGTTTGTCGGAAATTCCTGAACTTGATCTCATGACGTTTCCATACTTACATTAAGCGTAGGTAGCCTGAAGCTGAAGCAACAACTTTGTTTCATGAAATCCGGACGCTAAGAAGAAAATGTTCTCTCCTTAAAGTAAAGGCCGTGCGAAGTCGCGGGCGCCAGCTAGTAAACACAGTCATAGTTAATAAAAAGTACTTTGAAGTAATAACAAAATATATAATAACTAAAGATCGCATCTTGCAAAAGCCAAGCGATTAATGTAAATATACTTATTTAATGGAATAATGTAGTGACTGGTGTGCTTGTGGCTGACTAGGTTTACTACCAGTACTCTAGTCTATTAGCTTATACTACCTCTCCAGCCTGTACAGTCAACCAACTTGAACAATGGCCCTTTATAGAACCTTATCGCAATATGTCAAGCTACGGCAAAATGCGTTTCATAAAAAAAAATCTAAGGTGATCCAGTTAATGGTTGAGTGTATTAATGACTATGTTCAAGATTGTAACATTTATACGTGCACCGAACGTGCTATTCGATTGGTCGAGTAATTTACAAAAGTTCATTACCACTCAAATCCATACTTACAGTGAAATATCCTTACTGCGCACGGTCTACACGATTGTACATTGAATGATAGGTAGTAGCAATAAGCGCAGTGAAGTGGAACAGTTTAACTACATACTTGAAGTCGTGTTAGGTCCACAAATGAAATGGTTAGGTACACATGCGAACCTTTTTCGGATGAACAGCCCACTTGTTTTTATAAATAATAAGGATCTCATTATTATTAATATTTGAATAATGTAAGAACTTGTAGTAAATTGTCGTACCTATTTTTTGTGTACTCCAAGCGCCACATTTAAGTATTAAGCCTTTGTCAAACTGCGGGCGTGGCGTCTGCTTGTAGTGATGAGGGTGCATTCAGCCCAAATACTGTCGTGACAGTGTGACGCGTGTGTTATTAGCATTGTATTCTCACGTCAAGTGAACGCCGCGCCGTTCCAGCGGTGTGGCTGAAAACCTTTAGTATATGCATCTTTTTAAAACTGTCTAATACGTTTTATGAAACCTAAGCAGGACGGAGAACATTGCATATCATTTAATATTTTTTCAATAAATCTGATCATAATTCATTACAACAAATTGCACTGACCGCACTGTAGTCGTGTCGACGCATATCAGCGTCGCCTAAACCATTGCTATATTGTACCCTAATGTTTGTTTACCATAACAGATAAAGCTCAAAATACTGTACTAATTTTTGAAAACTTAGGCAAGTTTGATATGCATCGACACATTTGAACAGTGACTTAATTATAAAAACCCTTTTAATGTAAGTACGACTTAAACTGTAATGTTTTTATTTTATCTTAGACAGTCTTCGATTATAATAACGACGAGACTAATAGGGTATTTTTATATTTTTGTTGTTCGTTGGTTTTTGCGTTGCAATTGAGAAAAAACTGTAAACAAAATTAGTGTAGATAATATTATTATGGCATTTATTAAATCTCAAAGAATGTGGTATGTTTAAGTGTACAAGTTGCCGTTTATTTGTAAAACTATTGCATTAGGTAGCTTAAATATTTATCTTTCCCTAATTTTACGAATTCATGTGATACTTCAGACTAAGTTGTATAAGTACATGGAATTAAAGAACCTTCACTCTTTGAAGTATTCATTATTTGATATTTAATTTAATAGTTAAATATAAGGTAAATACCCAATAACGGCCGCTTTTATAGTCACTGACCATAACTTTTTTCTACGAACCTGGGGGCCGAATATGAAATCAAAATACCACTCGAAAGTGGTAAATTTTTTGTGTTGAATTTGTGATAAGAATAGTGGTAGAAAATTACAGCTCTAATCATATTCAGTTGGGAAAAATTTGTCTTTTACGAATAACCGGGAAAATAACGAAATTATTCGTTATTTGATATATCTAAATAATCCGTTATTTGTTGTTGTGAATTTATCTAGATGATTCTTATTTTCATCTAGATAAGTTAGTCGGGTTTTTAAATAAGAGATGAATATCGGTTGTGACGTTTTCACGTTAATTTGAAAAGATAATTTTGTAGCAATTTAATATTGGTTTTAATCGCTCAACTAAACAAAATAAATAGTTGACCCACGAAGGGTGCATTAGCGAAGATCTGGACTCGAAACAGACTTATTGATTTAACCCTCATGAGAGTCAGCGTTATAGTTTGAAGCATCAAAATAGAATATCATCCAAGTATGATGTATCGAACTATTTGGTCACCTTGGATGTTTTGATGACGTTGACACTATTGGCAGAGTGCAAAGCGGGTGGAGGGGGTAGCCTAAACGATCACAGCGCTCGCTACGGCTAAAATTGTAATTTTTGTCGCTGACCTGAGCTGTCAAATCCATATTGCAGTAAACATTTTCTAATCGTTTTTGAGATAAAAATATGGTCCTGGTAAGATGTGTTGTTGTGAATTGTAATAACACCAAGAAGAATAGCGACTGTAAATTTTACCAATTTCCAAGACCATGGTGGAAACGAGACCAAAGAAATAAGTGGATATTTGCCGTAAGAAAAAAAAAGTAAGTTACCTAACCTCTAAAATTTCACTGAAAACAACAATTTTAATATTATTG
Organism: Pandemis corylana; assembly: GCA_949127965.1. Classification (NCBI taxonomy): domain Eukaryota; kingdom Metazoa; phylum Arthropoda; class Insecta; order Lepidoptera; family Tortricidae; genus Pandemis; species Pandemis corylana. The sequence goes on from OX421850.1 coordinate 27,574,640, forward strand.
GCAATAATGTTACTGACTACCACTGTCCAAAATTATGTAATATAGTAAAATAACACAAGATTTCATTAATATTTTTCACAATATTTACTTACTTCTTGTTTGACAGCGGTGACAATATTGTCCATAATGGCCGCCTATCACGTGGCGCTGTCGTCGCGCACGGTCCCAATATGACGCTGAGTGTATGTTGGCTGATTTTTGTTTCGAGTTACCATTTTTCAAGTTGTCATTTTAAACTTATAAAATTATGTCGTGATTCTATGGATCGATTTGATGAAATAATCGACACACGTTACCCCAAGAAAATCACAACACAATAGGGAAAACCGAATCGGTTAAGCTGTCTGATATTATTAGCTCAAAAAAATCACATGCACACATACAAAAATTCTAAAAAACATTGCGTTAGGTTTTATTGATGTGTTAATAAAGATCTAGGGATCTTTTAACAGGCTTTACTTTACTTTTAGATTTAAAATCCCTTTATACAGGATGTTAGGTAATGAGTGGATAATCCTTGAACTATGGATAGCTTAGGACATTATAATAAAGCCATAATAGGTTTAGTAAAAGTTGCACGGTTTCCGAGATATTCGGACTTTTAGGTTTTTTCGAAAATGAACAGCCTTGTTCAATGTTTTGATCATAGCACCATTTTAAGCTAACTTTTTAATTTTTTAATTTTTGCTCAATATTCTTGAGTACTTGTGTTTTCAGATAGGCATTACTATTTCTGTGAGACTACATTGGATTTAAAAAAAATCGCAAACTTAATTTTTGCCTTTTCATTCGTACATTGATCGAATTTTCAGCTCTCATGGTGAAAAAAAAATACACCACCGCCTAGTTGGCAATAAGCTTAAAACATGCTGGTTTATTGACACTTCAAAATAGTAATTACCTTTTGAATTCACATTCAAAACGCCAAAATAATAAAAATACACGCCCACCCACATTTTTCCCGATTTACTTTTTCTATCACGGGCATAGAATTCAAAACTTTTTGTTGAAAAAATAACATTACTGGCATAAATAGCATAAAACATGCCAACTGCCTTTTGTTTTTTTTTTCGAATTCGATTTTGAATTTCGCTATTATTGCGTAATGAATGGTTAATTTTGCGTTTAGATCGTTGTGTTGAAGTTTTTTTACTTTAATGCTGCTTCAAACATAATACACACCGATAGAATATACCCAAATGCATTACATTTATGGTGTGCCAAGGGACAATTTCACCATTTATAGTTCAAGGATTATCCACTCATTACCTAACACCCTGTATATTATTCTATACGAGTAATGAGCGTTCGATAATTATAACGGCGAAAAATTTCCAAATTATAACCGCAATGTGAATAAGTCAATTTGGTCGGATTTTCACATCAGACCTTATGCTTCTCGAGTCGAGATATGTCGGAACAAAGCTTTCAGCCTTGGACTTAAGAGCGTGCTCCGGTGAATGACCACTTTGGTCGCTACGGTATATCGAACGCCGACTATACGTAACAGCTGAAATGAATAAGATGGAGACGTCAGGTTTAAAAATTCAGAAGTAAATCAAAATACCAATGTATTCACGGTGAGTACGATTTTATCCTTAAAATTAATACAACAACAATAATAATTAAATAAAACATGGTAACTATGTAATCCTAATGCTATGTTTTTGGCTATATAAGCTTTTGTATGGTCCTAAATCATAATTTAGTCCTCGTTTTGGCGATCATTTATATACAGTTTAACTTCCTTCATAACATAGTCTTCCATTATAGTGTCTATTTTCAGGGTTTCGTCACTTGCGGGATGTCTTTGAAGCGATTCCATTTTATGAACGCACTCCGCTTCCAGCGTTTGCAGTGCTGTGGAGAGCTGTTCACTGTTGCCGCCCTTTATGACGTGATCAGCGTGCAACTTGTACAAATCATGTTCCCGCTTTGGCTGTAAAAAATAGGTAGATATTTATTTATATGTTAATCGAATATTATAATTTTATACTTAATCAATGGTTTCTTTGATAGTGGCTTGATTAAGTTTAAAAAAAAATGAATTTAGATTTTTTCGATTGATTTAATCGACAGTTAAGTTAGTTAATATAGCTGGATTAAGAAAAAATCTGTTTGATACTTTAATAATTTTAGTTACTTAATTTGATTGTATAAGTATACAGAGTGGAAAAAAATTATAAGCACTGGAAGAAGACTAGCTTAAATCTCTAAGTTAGCTCATTTTACTTCAAGGAAATATTTTTTTTTGATATATAAGTCTATTATAACTCCATTTAAAGATTTTCCTAAATTATTTTGCCTCACCCGTGAATTGAATTAGACGATATAAAAAAAATAACACTTGCTATTTTAGCGACTTTGTTATTGGTCTCCAAGCCCTGTCATATCATACTCCATCTACATTTTAGTTTTATGTAGTTGGGGAACTAATAGAAGGCCAGTCATTGAACTGAAGGCAAACTGAGGCTCAATCACGTACTGTAACATAACAACCAACTAAGAAAGAAATCACAATATTACCCCATCATGGCTCCGAGTATAGCTTGAAGTGACAGCAGTTGGAGTGAAGATGAAGGGTTTAAAGAGAGAAAGGCTTGGATCAGGGGTTGCCGTGAACCAATGGATACTTGTGCCATTCTGCTTCAATATGGAAACCTGTAAATTGAAATTACAACATTTTAACTCTTTTACCTTGTGCACTTAAAATTAAATTCTGGTCACCTCTGTGTGACAGAGTTAACACGGAGTCCGCGTCTAAGTTTAGTGTTAATTATTATTCTTACCTGACTCCCTTGAGTTGGAAATCCATCATCGCAACCTCGGCAGATTCGGCTCTTCTTGTGGCGCAAGATGTAAAACATGTCCTGAATGTTAAATTTTGACTGAGTACAGCCATTTCTCAGAAGAGCCTCACCATCCAGCTGCCTGTTTAGATCCCCACCAGATGAAAAACACTTCATGAAGTTGAAGTCGCCCTAAAAGAGAATTATTTTAAAAAGATGATATTCAGTCATGCAAAACATGGCCTTTAGGTCTTGTTACCATAGGCCCTGTCTACCCCGTAAGGGATAAAGACGTGATTTATGTATGTATGTATGATATTCCAACTCCCATTTCCAGTCTTAATTAAATTATAACTATAATACTTTGGCTATCGTAGTATAATATGAGCCTAAATACCTGGCCACTCCATAGGCCTAATTCCTTGGCCTTCTCTTTCAGCCCTTCTGATTTTTTATCAATCTTTGTAGTAATAGTCAGACCATTTGAAATGTTTCTGTACTGCATGACTTTTTCTGCAGCCCACAAATTACCACTGGTTTCCAATACCCAAGCCACTGTTGGATCGGCAATTAAAAAGGAGTTGTGGTAGAAGAGACTTTTGTCATGTTCAGAACATGGACCTCCCTGGCCATACTTCTCGAGAAGATATGTTATGACACCCATGGCTTCTTCTGCAGTATTGCCTCGTTCCAAGCCCAAGCTGGAAGAAAGATGAAAAGACAACTGCAAGTATTGTAACTGGCAATGAAAAGTTGTGTTCAAATGAAAAGTACATCTATACTATTATTACAAAGAGGTAGTGAGGTTGCAGGAAGTAATGGATCTGCCAAACCGATTTTGAAAATTCTTTTACCAATAGAAAGCGAGATTATTTGTGAGTGTTTAGGCTATATTTAATTCTACATGGACGAAGTTGCGGGTAACAGCTACTCCTTCCTAAAAAAAGGGGTTGTTGGATTATATCAGATGAAAAATAGCAGTGGTATTTTTTATCACATTTACATGCCAACAGGGTTGTCATTTTTGCATAACAAAGGAACCAATTAGTTAAATAAGTTTTATGACTTTTATGTCATGACTGAATAATAGTAAAGTAAAGTGATTAAGACAAATTAAAATTTTTGTTTTACCGCACTAAATCCATTCCCAATAAGCGCTTCTCTTTGGCATCTCCAGGGCCCTTGGTCCAAACTGCTTCATTCCCTATCACCACATTCTTGTCGTTAGCTCCCATCTCGGCCCCCCACATCCATGCCGGCTTACTCAATATCACGGCATTAATTGGTTCAGGATTTTCTTCAATTTCAATATATGTGCACTATGCAAATAACACAATATTTAACATACATACACATTTAAATTGCTATTGTTATCTTATTACTAAACAGATAAGTGTTTTGTTACCTTCAACGGCCCTTCTCGGAGACCTCCAGGAAAGGATACGACCTCCTGAACTTCATGACGAGGTCTGTCTGAATTTTTACCAAAAATTATATCTCCATTCTTTGTGTACGGCGGAACCACAACAAAAGTATCACACGACTGTGGAATTTGTGAAGACGGCATTTTTAGGTCTGCGAGCATTTAGAATACAATAAAAATGAGTCGTATAAAATGATATTGATTTCCGTATTTATTGATTATGACAGACTCATTCGATGGAGCTGCACGACTAACAACAACGCACGTCGTTCGCTTTGCTCTCGTTAGATTACGAAATCCCCGCCCGACTTTCGCATTTGCATTTGTTTATCTTTAGCGCTATCACTGTTTAAGTTTATTATTATTTGACGCACTGAGACTGTAACATTAAGCCGTAGTACCCTTTTGGTACACAGAGTAGAGTAGGTATTTATGTGAATGGCGCGATCCGGATCCGGTCCGGTCCGGTCATAGTGAGTGTTGCCAACTCAGCACAGCACTGTCACTGTAAAGCTTGTTCTCCTCTCCTCTTTCTGCCTCACTTTCGATCCTCAATGTTGGCGTAACTGTTCTTTAATTTCGAATTAGTTGAGAAAAAAAAACATAGAGGGCGCATAATAGGCAGAAGCTGTGCAGAAGGGCAGAAGGGAAGGCAGCGTGTGATAATTCACAACATTTCAATTTTTTTACCTTGTGTTTTCTTATGCTCAATAAATAGTACTTTGAAAACTAGGAGACCCATATTTTTTCTTTTCGCGAAATTTGTATTCTAAGTTAGTCAAAAATAATATTGAAATCTCGAAAATTTCAAAAACGCTTGTAAGGTTGAATCTACACATTACCTTTGCTTGGGTCATAAAAAAATAAGATAAGATTGATGTCTACATTGTCTACTGGTTGTCACAACGGGTTGTCATTTTGAATTTTTGATTGACGTTTGGTGATTTGATATTGGTTTTTATTGGATTTTAATTATTCGCATTTTCTGGATTGAATTGGAAATAATTGACAACAAAATAAGCCACATAATAAAACAAATTTTATTGAATGTTTGCATCCACCCTGACTAGCAGCAGAGTCTTCACATTTCACATCCAATATAGTTTCTTCTGCCTCGTTAATGCTTGCGACAACAGAGTACATTTTAGTATGAACTCGGTGCTCAGGAGTTACTCTGCCGTTGATAAAACACACAGCATTCTCTCGTTTACTTCCACATAGCCTACAGAAGTTTCAACGTAAGCATCCCCTGATGACAACAAAACCTTAGCTCCCCGGATTTCGGCAACGTTAAACGAGCCGTTTTCACGCATGTATTGCAACAACATCATTATAATCCACCTTGGGAAGGTTTCGGCTGTCTGCCATGGCATAACCGCCCGAAACTTTCATCAAATCAATTTAATAAATATAACAATACTTTTTCAAAACAAAACGAACAAACAACATCGATCGGCAAACAACACTGATATTTGACATTGACACCTTTTTGACATTGACATTTTTATTCATAAATAATTAGGAAGGCAAAGGTATACTACGACGATGCCTTACTTCGGATTTTTTGAAGATTTTTGTGAATATTACGTTAAATAAGTAATAAAAAAAATCAAAAAAATATGGAATGGAATACTTAAACACAAAGCTCGAAATGGTTGTCGGTACTTTAGTAATTATTTAAAATTGAAATGTTGTGAATTATATTACTGATATTATTTGAAATTCTCTTACTTATTTGAATTTGTCTTAATCACTTTACTTTACCCAAAATGTTGTTGTTATGGTTAAAGTTATTTTTAAAGTAACTTGTGCAACTCACACTTTGCACACAGTATTTTGTACTATGCTTAAAAATATTATCTGCAACTACGTATATTTACATTTTAACATTAGGTACGCTACATTTCATTACAAGGTTCCCATATTGACTGAAGGATTACATGAAACCAATCACCGAATTCCTTTGTTCCTGCAGCTAGAGGCCTTGACCGGGGTCTGAGCAGCAGGAATTAAGAATTTCAGAGTAGGTCAATTTGGATAAAGTACGTCGTTCCATAGACAACACATAACTACCTACGTTAAATCAGCGCAGAAATAGGTACCTAACTGTGACGAGACCGAAAAAAATTACAACTGTCGACGCGTGGAAAAGAAAAAAAAACATTAACTTCTTTAAATTTAGGGACACTGGGTTCCCTCGGGCTCAAATAGTGTCGTCTATATATATTGTATGTTCAATAGTCTAGGATAATGTTGAACTTAGTTTCCGTTCTGAGCACAGATTTTTGGCATTGCTCCCCATGAACCATTAATTTATAGAACACCATGGAGACGTTATCATAAAGAGCAATCTCGCAATATATTTCCCTTAATGTATTCGACTTTACAACTTACAAACTTGAGTCAATGAACAAAGTCGAGAGAGCAGGTCTGAGTTTGTACCGAGTTTGCTTTGGGGTTAAATTGTTATATTATTATTAACTAGCTTTTGCCCGCGACTTCGTCCGCGCAGAATCAAAATTTGCGCTAAAATTTCTTCTTTCCCATCGAAAATATACAAAATCCAACCAAATGCGAGTCTTACTTTAGCAGGAAGGATTTCGTACTACCTACTGTAGGAGTTTGTATATGCCTGCCTCAACGAAACACGAAATAAACCCGTTTCTTGCATGGACATTCCATTATTTATTATCCCATCATTTTGTTTGTGGGAAATTCGTAAAATCACTTCTTATGACCCCTACGTCATCTTTAAAGAACATTATGTCTACTACATAGACTCTATATTTTCTATACCTTCTTTTAGCCCATGGGAAAATTAGGAAATCTCTTTATACTGCACCTCTTTGATCATCAAGGAATATGTCTGCCAAATACCAAGAAACTATAGTACTCTTTGTTTTTCATATCCCACGGGAATTTCGCAAAATCCTGAAATTTTAAGATTCTAGTACAGTACCTAATAATAGTTATTGAGATAAGAAGATTTCAAATTAATAAATATAAATCCCTTTTTCTCCCTATCCCGCGGGAATTTAGAATACTGAAGCAATATTTATTTACGTTGCGACTAGGCAGCTGTGAACTTTGGCATGTTTATCGCTATCCCGCGGGAACTATGAAATGTTCCGGGATAAAAAGTAGCCTATATAACCTGGCCGGGGATTTTCTTAACAGTATTTTTTTTAATATTTTCCATATACAGACTTTCGACCCTCTTCAGCTTTATTATATGTGTATATCAAAATGAGCGCTGACTTGACATCTATTAACGGCTTATTGGAAGTCAAAGTTAACATTGTTCGAGACCTCCTTTCTGCTGACTTTACTGTCCAGTAAGCCATTTAATTAACCAACGTCAAAAAATATAAGAGATTCTTAATGTAATTTGTCATTTGTTTAGTCAGCCAATTGGAATATTTGGAATAATGTCGAGCCATAGTGATATATTCATAACTTATAGACAGAAGGTAAGCTAAACCGTTCCTCTGACAGCGAAATAAGTTACCCGAATATTCCGTTTCGATAAACTAGATGAAATTTGGCTGTTAAAATTTCCGGGCAAAATTGTATACCTATTTAGGTATCAGAAACAGGTGTAGAAAGGTGGGCGAGCTCAAAATGTTTTCACTGCGCCTAAGAATACCAGTGCCCATAAATCATTTATGTAAATAAGCAACAACAATGAAGCAAAATATAGAGTGCCCTACGGAGCCCGACACCGGACGTACTAGCGACTTCCCGTCGGTTTCTGGCGGCCTTACCTCTCGTTTCCTTCCACAACGCAGGTTTATTCCGCGGATGTGTACGTAAACCTTCTTAAAATATCCTTCAAAAGCCAGTTTTTGGAATATGTACAGAAAAAACTCAGTATAGTGCCGAGGTATCGACTTACAACGTGTAAGCCATTTACCGGCACATCTTTGCGCTAGGGAGGGAGTTAGATATACAAAACTCATTTAATTGGATTGGCTAGTCAATCCGGTCTGCTCATGCTTCATCAAGATGTTTTCCTTTACCAAAGAGTTCTGTAAAATTTTAATTAAAATCCTAAATACATTCCGAAAACCTCAGTGCCCGGATTCGAACCCACGACACGGTATAATTGGCAATAAGGGAATGCAATAAGGTGTATGTTCGTTTCTATAGGTACGAGACAAATCGATTTTACCCGAACCGAACCTGAACATCTTTTTAACATCTCACGGACAGTGAGAGCTTTAGAGTAGGTAATAACATACGTGTACGGTAAGATGATTGGCAATTAGGGTTGTGGCGAGGGCAAGAGGCTTCATTTGGCTGAACATCAGTCGGCCGCTCGTCACTTGATGCCAATTCTAAGGTACTTGTGATGCGAAGCCTTAGCTATTCATTGTTAGTGATGTATGTAGTCTACTTCATGAGACCGTGGAAATGGTACCGAAAGCTCCATGAAGATGACTTAGGATTTTCGAACTGTGATGTACAATTTAGTACAAATAAGTTATTGAGTCCCGCGCAGATGGTAAAAGCCCATCGAGGGGATTGGGCTAAAATCTTAGGAATCATGTTATAGGCGATGCGGCTAGCAACCCATCACTATTATGATTCCCCTTTCCACATATATGCTCATAATTATACGCTAACTGTGGCCTTTAGGTCTTGTTACCATAGGCTCTGTCTACCCCGTAGGGCAGGCATATAGACGTGATAATGTGTATGTAAGTTATTGCAATAAACAGAACACTGACGTACGTCGTCGTAAGTACTTAACATAATTTGGAATGGATGGAAAAGGATATCGATTGAATCTCCAATTTCACGTTCAATCTCAAAGTATTGTTGTGAATTTTGTGACTTAATAAAAACACTCCATAATGTGTGTATCTTTGGCCATCAGAAAGCCGTTTGTGGTTTTTACAAGGTATCATGGGAAAAAATACAGAACGAGACCAATACACCTGGATTAATAATAGTGAACCTCATAAAATACTACTATCACAATCTGGTAATTTTAATTAACTTGTAACTCTAGTTCGACATCTATTAGGCAGGCATAACCTACATATTGCAGCATAAATGAACTAACGGAAAGAGCTTAGTCCATAACCAAACAGCACTTCAGCCGAAAGCAATTTTTGCATGGGATTGGAACGTCATATTTTTAGCTTTAACGGTTTTTAATGGTTTTTGTAACAATTTGAATTTTAATGAGCGCAGGCGAGCCGTCGCGGCGTCCGGTAGCGGCGCGGCCTGCGCAGCGCGGCTGACTTTACGCCTCAAAAATACAGTCGAGTTTTAGGGAAGCGATCCCTTGGCGTTAACAAAACGGAAACTACCTACTTTTACCTCCTCTTTCTTTACAAAAGATTGTATGCCTCTGTGACTGTATTTAGAACATTTTACTATCGTCGTACTATTAGGGTAATGGAACAACGGAGATAAATTTAACCTAGGTATTCAAATTATTTCTTCCGTAAAAAATGGAAACCGAGTTTGATCTCAAGTAGTTTTAGAAAGTAATGGTAATGGGATAGTTCAAATACTTTAAAATGTAGATATTATGTGTTTTTTGTTCTATTAACTAGTATTCACTTTTAACTAGAACACTTCAATCGATATTACTTTCCTACCCACTTTTCGCATACGAGATAGTAATAAGTAGTTACCCGATAGATCCAATATCATTTCTAACTCGCTAGTAGAAATACATAAAATCTGTTCTTTCAAGCCATAGGAACGTTCAAAACTAAGACGTAATAGCCTCTTAAGTTATCGATTGCAAAATAATATCTTTTACTCATGCAAAATATGCAGGAAGAGGTAAGTAATTGCTAATATCGATGAACGGAATGGGAAATATTGAAGCACAACTTCTGCCGTGGAAGGAATAGATCGAAGCAGGGCTTTAATATTATTTTATGCTAAGCTCGTACTGAATAAATTGAAAATGAGATAGTAGGATGTACTTAATTAATACTCGCAAAATGGTTCTTAAATGTGTTTTGCTTTAATTCGAATAAGTTAATAAGCAAAAGCATACCGATACTAAAAAAGTTTGAAGTAATATCCACTTACTACTATAGTCTGTCCAATCATTTATTTTCTCGATGACAGCTCCCGTAGAATGTAACTGCGCTTTTTACGCAAAAATTAACTTTTAAATGCGAGGTATAAAAAATATGACGACTGCCTAATTTTGTTCCTTGGTCCCATATAATATGCATCTAAGACAAATTGAGTCCAGATATGCAGTAATATCTTTTTAAAGTACGATAAACAATAAACGTTTTAATAAAGTTACATTCTATGGAAATGCAAATAGTGATGTTATGATTGAAATATCGATATTGTATCGGTATTGTATACATTGAACTAGATGTGTTCCTGCGACTTTGTACACGTTGTAATTTTTTACCGGGATAAAAAATAGCCTATGTTACTCAGGAATAATGTAGCATTTTAATGGTGAAATATTTTTTGTTTGTCCAGTAGTTTTTAGTTCATTCATTACAAACATACTGTCATTCGGCCATTTTGCACGCTTAGTAATAAATTAGCATTGAAGTCGGTTGTTTTATTGGCTCCATAGCTGAATACTTCTCAACTACTCGTATATATAATAAAACTAGTATTTCGCGTGGGGGCCGCGGGCCCCAAGGGCCCCGCGGAGGTCTCGTGCCACCCTGTTTAGTTTTAATAATCCTAACCATTTTTTTTACTACATACTTTGGCCGCCTTTTTGAAACCACCACCTTGGAAACGGTGATTCATACCCTACCGCCCTGTTTTTTTCAAATATTTCTAACCTATTTTTAATTTATTCTTTGGCCGCCATCTTGGGAAAAGCATTTCGCATGGGGCCGCGGGCCCCACGGGACCCGCGGAGGGTAACCTACCATCCTGTTTTTTTTTCAAATATTTCTAACCTTTTTTACTTTATTCTTTGGCCGCCATCTTTTGAAAAGCATTTCGCATGGGGGCCGCGGGCCCCGCGGGACCCGCGGAGGATACGTTACCATCCTGTTTTTTTCAAATATTTCTAACCTTTTTTACTTTATTCTTTGGCCGCCATCTTTTGAAAAGCATTTCGCATGGGGGCCGCGGGCCCCACGGGACCCGCGGAGGGTACCCTACCGTCCTGTTTTTTTTTTTTAATTTTTTAACCTATTTTAACTTTATTCTTTGGCCGCCATCTTGGGAAAAGCAATTCGCATGGGGCCGCGGGCCCCACGGGACCCGCGGAGGGTAACCTACCATCCTGTTTTTTTTCAAATATTTCTTACCTTTTTTACTTTATTCTTTGGCCGCCATCTTTTGAAAAGCATTTCGCATGGGGGCCGCGGGCCCCACGGGACCCGCGGAGGATACGTTACCATCCTGTTTTTTTCAAATATTTCTAACCTTTTTTACTTTATTCTTTGGCCGCCATCTTTTGAAAAGCATTTCGCATGGGGGCCGCGGGCCCCACGGGACCCGCGGAGGGTACCCTACCGTCCTGTTTTTTTTTTAATTTTTTTTAACCTATTTTAACTTTATTCTTTGGCCGCCATCTTGGGAAAAGCAATTCGCATGGGGGCCGCGGGCCCCACGGGACCCGCGGAGGGTACCCTACCGTCCTGTTATTTTTTCAAAAATTTCTAACCTATTTTTACTTTATTCTTTGGCCGCCATCTTGGGAACAGCATTTTGCATGGAGGCCGCGGGCCCCACGGGACCCGCGGAGGGTACCCTGCCAGCCTATTTTTTTTCCAAATATTTCTAGCTTTTTTTACTATATTCTTTGGCCGCCGTTTTGAAACCGCCACCTTGGAAAACGTACTACGCGTGGGGGCCGCGGACCCCGCGGGGCCCGCGGAGTATAACCTACCGCCCTATTTTTTTTCATGTGTTTTTTACCCTTATTTTTTACTATGTTCTTTGGCTGCCATTTTGAATCCGCCGTCTTGGAAAAAAATTAGGTTCATTACCCCTCCCACCTTGAACGACACTTGGTCGAGCACCACCCATCTATCTCGACTGGCTTTTGAGATATTCCTGTTTCAATTTTGTATGGCGGCCATTTTGTTTTCGCAATTTTGAAAAAAAATACCGGTTCACCCATAGGCTGGCTGTTCTGAGTGACTTTAGTTCGGGGCAAACTCGATAGGGCAAGTCGTTGATGAGAACTGGCCCATGTGTCAGGTTAGTTTCCACGTTCAGGACAGTTTTGCATTTTTTTTATACTTGTGATAAAATTTCTTATGCTATGGTGTATAAAGTCGAACCCTATTTCTAAACTCTGCTATACAACATAAGTGAGTCTATGAGTCTGACATTACTTTGTATGGCGGCCATCTTGGAAAATGGCGGAATCGAAAAATTAAGTATGGCGTTTAAAATTGTGGTCTTGAAGAGCCCCGGATGCAAAATTTCAATCGGATCGGAGTAAAAGAAACTTTGGCCGCCATTTTGAATCCGCCATTTTGGAAAAAAAAATAGGTTCATTTAATTACTCCGCTCACTTTGAACGATATTTGTTTGAGCATCACCCACCTGTTGCGACTGGCCTCTGAGATATTTGCGTTTCAATTTTGTATGGCGGCCATTTTGTTTTTGCAATTTCGAAAAAAAAATACTGGTTCACCTATTGGCTAGCTGTTCTGAGTGACTTTTGTTCCGCGCAAACTCGATAGGGCAAGTCGTTGCGGAGAGCTGGCCCATGTGTCAGGTCAGTTTCCACATTTAGGTCAATTTTTCATTTTTTGGTACTAAGCATAAAATTTCTAAAGCGACGGTGTATAGAACCGAACCCCACCTCTTATGGGCTCTTCAAAACAACAGGTCAAAGATACAGAAATTACTTTGTATGGCGGCCATCTTGGAAAATGGCGGAATCGAAAAATAAAGTATGCGGTTGGAATCTGTGGCCTAGAAGAGCCCCGGATGCAAAATTTCAATCGGATCGGAGTAAAAAAAAATTTGGCCGCCATTTTGAATCCGCCATCTTGGAAAAACAATTGCATAATCAGATTTCCCCCTCAACTCTGAATGACATTTGGTCGAGCACCACCCATCTATCGCGACTGGCCTCTGAGATATTCGCGTTTCAATTTTGTATGGCGGCCATCTTGTTTTCGCCATTTTTAAAAATTTTTTGACCGGCTCACCCATTGGCTGGCTGTTTTGAGCGACTTTAGTTCCGGGCAAACTCGATCGGTCGAGCCGTTGCGGAGAACCGCCCCATGTGTCAGGTTAATTTCCACGTTCAGGTCGATTTCGTATTTTTCTGGTGGTCACAGTGGCATTTCTAATACGACAATGTACAGAGTCTAGCCTTACCTCTTATGGGTTCTTCAAAACAGCATGTCAATGAGTGAGTCAGTCAGTGAGTGGGTATTCAGCTATATATATTATAACTAGTATTTCGCGTGGGGGCCGCGGGCCCCAAGGGCCCCGCGGAGGTCCCGTGCGTTCCTGTTTAGTTTAAATAATCCTAACTTTTTTTTTTTACTATATACTTTGGCCGCCTTTTTGAAACCGCCACCTTTGAAACAGTGATTCATACCCTACCGCCCTGTTTTTTTCAAATATTTCTAATCTATTTTTACTTTACTCTTTGGCCGCCATTTTGAAACCGCCACCTTCGAAAAGTGATTCGTACTATACCGCCGTTTTTTTTTTCAAATATTTCTAACCTTTTTACTTTATTATTATATGCGTTTGTTTGTTACCAATTTTACTTGTTCCGTTCGAAGAGCAGATTATTGCTACTGATTGGAGCTAAAAATGAAACCACAGCACAGCGTGCACCGACTATAGCCAAATATCAGACAGCTCGTGTGTTGCACATGACAGTATGTTCCCAGTATGTCCTAAAGTCAAAACAGATTAGTTTCAGAATGTCTAAAATTTGTTTACACCTACTTCTTAAAATACCTGACTCTTGATAAGAAAATAATTCTGATTGACTTGATTGTGTTTTTATTAATTTTCAATTCAACTACGTCCAAAAATTTCTTAAACTCAAATTAATTTCAAACTTATTTTCGGTAAAAGGTAAAGCATTTTAGTAACCAATGTTTTAAATTTTGGTAATTATAAAACTAATGAATTTTCACCTTCAGCCTGAATTTAATTCAGTATTTTAATGAATTATGTACTTTTTAATAACTATGCAATTTAGATAATGGATGTAACTAATGTATAAACGTCATTAAAACATTTTGTATTGAAAATATGTCTATTTGAGATTCTGGTAAATTTGGAACAAAGACAATTAAAGATGGAGTCGGGGTACGTATTAAAATACATAAAGTTTAAAATGTATAATGGGTTAAATTACATAATGGTTTATAATATATAATGCGATTTTCTAAGAAAGTTACAAATTAACAAGATTGTTATAAAACAAACCTAACCTAACCTAAACCAATCTATAGATTACGATATCAAAAAAGTTCATTTAGCTAATAGTTTTACAGAAAATTGCGTTATATATTTTGAACCATTATGTATTTTAACCCATTATACATTTTAAACTTTATGTATTCTGATCAGCTCCCATGGAGTCGAAATATTATGAATAGGGTAGGTATTAGCATATTTGATAGTATTAAACAGATTCCCTTCAAACAGAGCAGAGGGTAATAAAAAGAAATCTGCCTTTAATTTATAAGATTAGGTTTTGAAATGTGTTACGGGTGGTAGAACCTTGTGCAACGCCCGTCCTCGCTACCACCATTTTACTCACTAATCCTACCGCTAAGCAGCAGCGCTTGCACTGTTGTATTACGGTGTGGAGAAAATTACTGGCACAAGAAGCATTTCATCTTAGCCCTCTAGATAGGCAACGCAACTGCAATTCCTCTGGGGTCGCGGTTATCTATGGGCAGTGGTGATCACTTGCCATTAGGTGACTCACTTGCTCGTTTACCTTCCTTATCGTATAAAAAAAGTTGTATTTTAGATTGTTTAGAGATTGAATTGATTAATAAAAGGGTAGAAATAATAAAAAGTGAATAAATAATAAAAAACTTTTATTTCAGTTTTAACAGACATAGTTTTGGTCTACTCGCAGCCCATAGCTGTCCCCTTTTTCGAATACAAACATTAGGCCAGCACAACCCTCACTTAAGGCATGGATGCTGGACGAATCTCTTCTTCCTTCTCATTGATGGTTAATGTGACAGTGTTGGCCTTATCCCGAACGCGATGTTCCTTTGTTGCCTTTTAATTTCCTCATAGCCAATTGATGTGTCCAAGTATGATTCCATCGAAGACCTTAAACAATAAATACAGTTTATTAAGTTTACTTGATAAAAAACAGAGAACTGTAACCTAGCCTTTTTTTAATTTACTGGTATGCGTTCGTTTAAACTCTTTTTTTTGGTGTGGAAAACGCACCTTAAGTGCATACTGCGGTCGGGGCTCCGGAGCGTATGTAGGGTTACGTGTTGATCATTAATTATACTTACTATATTATGCAACATTACTACCGAATGTATCAATATTTGAATGCTAAAGTTCTGGATCTATTTTATTACTCAAATAAAGTTATTTTATAAACGAATTCTTAAAAGGAATGTTTTTTTTTTCAAATTACATTATTTAATTAATTACCTAGCTGATCAATTATATATCATAAAAAGAGGATAAAATGTAAACAACAATTAGTCAAGAATAAATAAATACCTTTGTAATGAATACATGCAGTGTTGTATCGTTGGACATCACATTTATTGCGTCGAGTTGGTGTAACAGTCGTCAATGGTTGAAAGTGTGCCGCATCTTCCTTTCTTTGGTAATTTCCAGTTTCGCTCCAAGTCATCTGTGCGACACAATAAAAACACATTACTGGAAAGTTTAGCAATAGATACCGCTCATTTAGCACCACCCAGGAGGCACGTGTAGGGCAAAATGAGCGTGGACACATCAACCCGGAGTGGCGCCGCCCCACGCTGGCTTGCGGCGCACCCGATCGGTAATTGATAAATTTGATAATGCTAAGTTACGCTAAGTTCGTACGTGTTAGTGCAAAAAACGGGTAACTTTCGCTGTTTTAATGGAGCTGAGCCTCTAGTGTAAGTTTTCGCATATAAAAACGTCTCGAACGCATTCACGTAATCGTCTCAATTACGATGGAAAAATTAACAGCGCCAATTGAGGATTGAAACGGCAACAAACTGTTATCATAGTATTTGACATTTTAACGCAAATGCGTTCGAGACGTATTTTGTGACCGAAAACCTACTCTAAGCATACTGTTACCCACTGCCTGTTAACAAATTTAAAATTTAAAAATAGATGTTTGTAGAGTGAATCGATTAAAAGAAGTAAGTCATATTTTAAGGTTTACTTTTGCAGATGTAGCCTAATAAAACAGTAAAGGATTGAAATAAAAACACATCTTTATCAAATTGTGATAATGCCAAAGTCAACCTTTTTTTTCACTTATACGCATGAACTTAGCAACAGCGCAACGTAAACTGCCGAGCAGTGTGCCGTGAGCCGGCGCGGTGCACCGTAGCTGTCTACACGGTAACGTGGAACGGCAGGCCGTCGTGCCGTTTCGTTTCATGGTAGCGGCGTCGCACGGTGGTGATGTGTCCGCGCTCAATGGTAAACCCACGGACGCGAGCGGCGTTACCTCCCACTACGGTCCTACTACGTGTAATGTTACTACGTTTAATGTGTAAGCGAATGTGGGGATAATGCATGTCTGAAAAAGACCAACTACATACAGCGCAATTCAATTTATTCAAATAAATTAATACAAAAATAAAATAAATATAAATAAATGAACAAACCTACATAATATTCTGAATCTAATTATAAAAGCAGTCTAATTTAACTAATTAAATAAATAATATAAATAAATAAATATAAATAAATGAACAAACCTACATATTCTGTACCTAATTATAAAAGCAGTCTAATTAAACTAATTAAATAAAAATTAAAAATAAATAAATATATATTTTATGTGCAATAAACAGTTTACATACAAAAATACATATTTTAAACCTAATTAAAGCAGCCTAATTAGACTAATTCAACCTAACTAAACCTAGAACTAATTAACTAAACTAACTGCAGAAAACCCAAAACACGATAACTGCAACTACCTACATTGAAGAATGAAGTGTTTTGCATGGAAATGTAAATATTTAGGTAGTAAAGGTGTCTTAGGGTGGCGTGTATAGAATTAAAATTCAAAATCTATAATTCATGTAGCAATTGCATTCTCGCAAAAATGCTCGACTTTAGATTAACAAATAAAGTGTAACAAATACCTAATAAACCACCTACCAAGTATTGCCGCATACCAAAGTGTAACATCGTCATCGATTAAACGTTTCGTGATCGTTGCTGAAGGTAAGAACGGTCGAAAAAGTTGGGTTAAGCACATAAGAAATATAATAAAGAGTCGAGAACTCTGCAAGTTGGAGGGTAAGGGTGGCTGAGAGTTCAAAGTGATAACAGTATGGAAGCGAATACGAATGGGTTAGAGGCCATCAACGATTGCTAGGTGACACTGGGGATAATCCAGCCACCAAGTTGACGGACGAGCCGGCAGATTGGTCAGTTGGGTTAGAGATCAGTTGAGCTGTCGAAGAAGCCACTGCTGATCATCACCTTGGGAAGCAAAGGGTGACTCAGTTTTCGGAATGACTGCGAACGTTGATACCAACACTGCATTCTGTGGTTGTCGAGCGTGTGGTGGTAGACATACCTAGGTGAATGTTTATGTAGGTAAGGAAACAAAAAGTAAAAAAAAAACATTTTGAGGATTCCGTACCACAAAAGGAGAAATGGAAACGTTATAGGATCACTTTGTTGTCTGTCTGTCTGTCCGTCTCTCTGTCTGTCCATCAGTCTGTGAGGAACCTTTTCTCAGGATGACGTAGAGGTATCAAGCTGAAATTAATATCAAATATTCAAGTCTGCAACCCCTTGGAGTAGCAAGAAAATAAACTTCTAAGTTAACGCAATTAAAAGACAGTCATTTAAAAACTATGATATATAAATTGAATAGATAGATATGTTCTAAGCGTTCCAAAAGTGGGAAGCGAAAATAAGGTATTAAGTTTAGTTGCGATCAGTCGAAGCTAGCGGTAACGTGTGCCAAATATACGAAAGGCTTTTTGTTCGATTAAAACGTGTCTATTAGTAAAACGTCATTTGCCGTGAATTGAATGAAACCTTACCGTAGCTTACAGGTAAGGGGCCGTCAATTAATCACGTGAGGCTCCGAAAGGGGGGGGGGGGGGGGGGGAGAGAGCAAAAGTTCGGCAAAAATCACGAAAGATCACAAGAGTATGGGGTTGGGGTGTAGTAAGATATCACGTGTATTTATTTATTCGTCAAACGCGCGACTTAAACCGAAAAGCGGCGTGCCCATTAGTAAAGTCATTATTTAAAAAAGTGTCTCTATAAGTGTCTCTATAAAAATTGTTATGTGTACGTTTATTATTATGGCCTATTACATGGCCTTTAGGTCTTGCTACAACACAAACAGAGCCTAAGGGCTCTGTTTGTTTGTTACATACATACTACATACATACATACTACATACATACACACTATGGGAAAAGAGGAGGAAAATAAAATGTTTGTTGTACAATTTGTAGGGTTAAAGGACAGGAGTTTAAGGACAAATATAAAGAAACAAGGACAATTAAAAAAAAAAAAAAAAAAAAAGAGTTAATACTGACATAATGCCCGTTTTATTACTAATTACTGATATTTCTAGCAACAACGCTGAATTATCTTACAACCATCCTCTCTCACGAGAGGAGGCGAAGAACAGGTTGTTGCTAAAAATATCAGTAATAAGTAATAAATAATTACATACTAAAAATACCGGGAGTGTCCGACTGTTTATATCTAATCACCTTATCTCCTTTCGGAGAGAAGGGATAGATACAGCAGAGCTCCCGGTATTGCCAGCAGATAAAATGGGCATTGTACAAATTGTATAATAAACATTTTATATTCCTCTTCTTTCCCGTAGCGGAGATATACATACATACATACATAAATCACGTCTTTCTCCCTTACGGGGTAGACAGAGATTAAGGTGACAAGACCCAAAGGCCACGCTTAGCATGACTGTGGGCATATAGGTGGAAAGGGGAATCAAAATAGTGATGGGTAGCTAGCCGCATCGCCTATATGATTCCTACGCCCATTCCCTCGATGGACTTTTACCATCTGCGCGGGAGGAGAAGCAACTGGTACATTCTATGTTTTTTTTTTACTCCCAGACCAGCATGGAAGAATACAAGTAAATGAAAAACATTAAATGAATTTAGAAGGATTTCGAAGTTATAGAACGCTTAAAATTCAAACATAACATCCCATCTTTTTTATAGATGATTGAGAATGGAGTTGAGCTATTATAATAATGTTACAAGCAAAATTTTGTAACTACGAACTAACTATGAACAGACTTGGTTAAAAATCTTATTCTATCGTAATAATTATAACATTTAATATGTGGTGTTGCAATACGCAGTTGACAATTCCAAAGCAGAACCATAAGAACCAAAATTCTTTTTCCATTTTTTGTATTTTTATATGTATATTTTTTTATATATTTTTTTCATTTTTATTTATTTTTTATTTTTTTGTTTCTTTTTTTTTAAGTTTTATTTTATGATTTATAATCTTTTGTGATTTTTTTTCTGGAACTTTGGAACTTTATGGTTCAGAATTTCAGTCTTCATCAATCTCTTACTTGAAGTACTTCAGGATCTTAGGGTTGCTTGATCTTCGGGAGACGTTTGCAATTGATGAAACAGTTATATAAAATCACTAAGCTCTTTGACCTGGGTTATCGCCTGGCAGCTTTAGGGCAGTGTATCGTGTAAATTTCTTGTAAAATAAATGTGCCTCTGATTTATTTGTGATATTCAACGGAGTGCAAAGACGTATTCCGTTATGTGATGGCCTTGCGTTATGCCTGAAAGGCATGTAAACACATCAAGATGGAAAATCATACGGCAACTTAAATTGAACAATCGAGGTTCTTCCCCGGAAAGCTTTCAGAAGCCTTCAACTGCTCCAGCGGTTAAGTCTTCAGCGAAGTAACACTTTTCAGTGCAAGTACAGTGGTTATATATGTTGTCATAAAGGAATGTTTATCTTGCATCTTGTGTTGCATCTTGCATCTGGAGGACAGTGAAGTTTGCTGAGTTTTCATTTCTTCATATTGTAGTGATTTATTAAAAAATAATGTCTACATAATGCGTACCTACTTGTAAAACTACTTATAAACAAAATTCAAATGAAACCTAGTGCACTTTAAATGGTTACAAATTATAATCCATAAAATTGTTTTACCTAATGCCGATATACCTAACGACAATATACCAATTTTTTTGAATATCTAATGAACATTTCACAAGTTGATAATGTTTAATGAATCACAATACGTAATGAATGTTTTACCTAAAGTTGGTTAGCTTAAAGGTGCTGATTCACTTGAGCATTCGCTTACACAACATTCGCCGTTTTTAACTTTGTCAAACTGATGTTCGCTAAAACGCTTCTTTTATTTTGTTAGCTTATAAGCTGTAATGTAACATTCGCTAGAATGCTCATTATAAATGAATGCTCAAGTGCATCTGTTTTCTTCTTTGTAATTGAATTATTATTACGTACCAGTTCAAATCAACCATTAAAAACGTATTAATTACTCGAACATGTAATAAGAGTTATTATTGGTATCTTTAGTTTACAGATATTGATTCTGAAGTTGAGATGACGAGTACTTACGAAAAACATAATTGACTGTTATAGTCATATTAAAAAGAAGATTGCTGAAGACAATAACAAATTTATATTGAATTAGTTTTTTATTCGTAATTCTCGACTATAGGTAATATTGTAAATATAACCGCAACATTATTGTTTCGCTTGAGCCAAGTTGCTGACTCCATGCATGGATTACAGTCGTATTTGCAGAAGTTTTTTTTTATTGTAAATAATGTAAAATATAATATACTTCGAAATCCTTCTAAATTTCATTTAATGTTTTTAATTTACTTGTTGAAATATATACTTTGCTATATTACGATATCATTATAGCATTATTACGAATCAGTGGGGTGATATATATGTGAATTTGCGTCATAATGACGTGATCCGCACCAAATTTCGCTCCCTGGTTATCAGGGCTCTGCTAACATAGGGCCAGTGTTAGCAGAGCCGTGCTCGAAAGCAAAATGTACCTACGCAGTGCATTTTATATTGGTTATTATCAGAGATCGGACAGATTTGCGTCATCGTTCGCAATAAAGTGGACATGACTCAAAAATTATTCAAATAATTAATCATTTAATTAATTTCTCGAAATAAAATTTGAACTCCCGGAGATGAAAATTTACACATGCATAAAATTATTAGCAAAATGTTAATTAAAGTGGCAGTTGTTCTCGTAAATATTATATATAATAAAGAAATCACGATCCTGCTAGATACGATTATTATTTCTGACAAAAAAGTTTTCTAGTTCTATAGGTATAAAACCTCCGTGGATATACTTATTCTTAATATATGTATTTTGACATATTTGATTAATTTTGGAGTCATGTCCACATTATTGCGTGCAATGACGCAAATTTGTCCGATCTCTGGTTATTATATAGATAGACGGACATAAAAAAAAACGGATTTATTTAATTGGTTGTGCTACAAGACCTACCTTGATACCAAATTTCAAGTATCTAAGCAACTTTTATTTTGAAAGCACCTTATAGGTTTTCAATTCTCGGCAATTTTTATGGAGACACTTTTTAATAACGTGAATGACTTGATAGAGGAACTCAGCGCCGCGAATAACCATTATGTTAATAATTTAAGCTACGCGGATGACGTGATGTTGCTGTATGCCTGTCAGGGCGTTGAAGTAGGTAGTAAATGTGTGTGTGAAAAGTACGCGGAAAGACACGGTCTGGAATATAATGTAAGAAAAACAGAAACGATGCTATTTAAACACGGAAAAGGTTCTGATCATGTTCTGGCTGTTAAGTTGCAAAACATACCGATCGACATGAGTCAACAGGCATGCGTCATTTCTGACAATATTAAAAAACACTCTCAATAGTAGGGGTGTCCAAGAGGGGATTTCGGGGAGTTACTAAAGCGTGGCAGAATAACATACAGGGAGATACCTTGTACCTGGTAAAGTACCTTCACCAAATATGAGCCCCATATTTATGGCCGCCTGTCAAGGATAAAGAATCAGATTAGTAAAAAAAAATTGATCATCAGAAATTCACGGGCGCGTCAGATTAAGGTGTGATTTAATTACAAGTGTATGTTCCACTGATCTGTCAATTTTGAGTGACGTAGAGAAGTAGGAGGGTTACAAACTTGTAAAAAAAAACGTCATCTCGACTTTCTCGTGTGGCAATTTTTATTTTTATTTTGAAGGATATAATTCTAGGATAAAAAAAATATATAATCTGACGATTTCCATAAGCCGAAGTAAGAAAAAATAATCGATAAAGTTTAATGCGTGCAGCTATGCGATGCCTGTATTCCTCTCTCCGCGTTTCTATTCCTCTCTTACTCTTTCTCTATCTATTACACTCTTACTCCGTGATGATAATTAAAAAAAAATACGCAAAAAAAAAACATTTGACGTTTATAGTTGAATCATCGAGAGCGTGGAATTGCATATGTAGTAGTATTGTTTGTTTACAGGCATTCTATATTTGAATTTTCTATTTTCTTGTACTATCAGCATACAAAGAGGTTGTTATATATATATCGAAGAACTAAAAACAAAAATAATGTCAGTGTGAAATTCAATATTTACGTTGTGCGTATATTTTTACATCTTATTTGATTGTATTCTCAATTAATTATTGTGTCCGCCCGTACGACTACGAATAATTTCTATATTTAAAAAAAATATGGCTGTAAGTAATTTTGGTCCTATTGAGAGTCAAAGTAAGCAAATAATTTTCAACTGTTATAAATATTTTGAGCTCAGATGAAGAACATGATAGCGAATAAAAGAAAAAAACAGAGGACTACTACTTATTCCACTTCTTGGGTATGTCATTTTATTAAGTTAAAAGAAAATTATTCTCCTTTTGTTGCAAACGGTACAACCACTACAAATGCAATTCCATCTTCTCGATAATTCAACTATATACAATGATGTTTTACTAATAGACACGTGTCGTTTTAGTCGAACAAAACTCCTTTCGTATTTGGCATACGTCACCGCTAGCGTGGACATTTTCGCTTCCAGCTTTTGGAACGCTTAGAATCTACTCAATTTATATATCATAGTGTAAGGTGGAACGAAACGTAATGCGTGAAAGAGACAGAATGAGAAATAGACTGATGGATGAGCATGATGCGAAATTGTTTAGTTTAAAGGATGAATGAAAGGGATATAAATAGGGTTTTAGTATGTAAGAACGAGACGGAAATAAAGACATTATGGCGGAATCTGACTTTAATTACTTACATGGCGCTGCGACAATGATTTGAGAAAAAATTATTAATCACGAGTTGTTTTCAAGATCTGAGGGTGGATTAGTGAAGTTTATACGTTACATACCTGACGAAAGAAAAGTGAAATACGTATTATTTCACGAGTATAGTGGTTTTAAGAACTTTCAGCATGGATAGTACGAACGTGGGAGATCTCGAAGAGTTTACGGTTGTGCATTTAAAAGACGAATTAAGGTCAAGGATATCTGTCAGTGCACGGTAATAAGCAAGATTTAGTCAACCGATTGCACAAAGATAACATCATGAAACACGAAAACGGTATTTTGGAAGATTACGAGGGACTGGACTAAGAGGTTATCCGAGCAATTTGAAATAAAAAACTACAAATCGAAAACATGAAACTTTTACTAATTTTGCAAACGCAATCAGTTATATTAAAGCAAATGACCAACCCAGTCCAACCGAAAATTCAGGTTTTTTCCACGTCAAATACCAGTCAAGCTATCGCATTATTTGATGGCAATAGAACCGAGAACGCATGCGATTGGGTTCAACAAGTCGAAAGAATTTCTAGTCTAGCTAATTGGTCAGATAGTTTAATGTTGGTTAACGCTGCAATGAGGGTTAGGGGACCTGCCAGTGATTGGAATAAAGTAACAGACAAAAACATTGATAGTTGGCAGGAATGGAAACAAAAATTGTGACAGATTTTCTTTTAAAATGTCTTTTGCAGAATTTATTTCATACCAAGCAAGAAGAACGTTGAGGCCTACTGAAACACTAATGGAGTATATATAAAATAATAATAAAAATGCTATTTTTGCTAAATCACCTTGTACTATTCCAGATGCAGATAAAGTTTCACTAACTCTAGAAGGAATAGGAGACAACCGCTGGTCTATACCTTTGGCTTCGCACTGTTGTTCTAGCGTATAGGATCTGCTGACTCATGCTACTGCCTTAGACAATATCAGGAGAGTAATGCCAAGAGACAGGTTTAACAGAACAGGATATGTAAGTACAAGCTCGATTGCTAACAGTAGTAATGTGGATCAACAAAAATACAATAAGTTTATCCCCAAATTTAATCCCCAAATTGATATTTAATTGCGTAAATTGCGTTAACTTAGAAGTTTATTTTCTTGCTGCTCCAAGGGGTTGCAGACTCGAGTATGTGATATTAATTTCAGCTTGATACCTCCACGTGATTCTGAGAAAAGGGCCCTCACAGACGGAAGGACAGACAGAGAGACAGACAGGCAGACAGACAACAAAGTGATCCTATAACGGTTCCATTTCTTCTTCTGTGGTACGGAACCCTAAAAATATATGTTTTTTTTTTACTTTTTGCTTCCTAACCTACCTACATAAACATTCACCTAGGTGTCTGCCACCACACGCTCGACAGCCACAAAATGCAGTGTTGATATCAACGTTCGCAGTCATTCCGAAAACTGAGTCACCCTTTGCTTCCCAAGGTGATGATCAGCAGTGGCTTCTTCGACAGCTCAACTGATCTCTAACCGAACTGACCAATCTGCCGGCTGGTCCGTCGACTTAGAGGTTGGATCATCTTCAGTGTAACCTGGCAATCGGTGGCCTCTACAACCCATCCGTTATATCGCTTACCATATTGCCATCACTTTGACGCTACAGCCCCCACGACCTCCCTCTAACCCCCTCACCTTCCAACTTTTAGAGTCCATACGACGGATAAATTATACGGTCTTATGTGAAAATCCAATTGTCTCAACAGTTCTTACTTCGTCAACGATAAAGAATCGTTATTATCAATGAAAAATGTACACAAAGTGGTACACGCCTACTTGGAATACGCGATTTACCATTGATTTGTGACGCAATATTTAATTATCTAAATCATAACACTTTTGAAAAAGTCAATTGTATCATGACTATAGAATGAGAATTAAAATCCTATCGTGTTAGTGTAGTGTATGAAAAAGTGTCTTGTGTACTACAAAAAAATATATAAAAACTCGCATGAATAGCCATGTCAACATGATTTTTTGGAATAATCTAACCTAATAAAACATGATTACGATTGCCATCCTATATAATAGAGACGAACAATTCAACTTAACAGGAAGTGCTAAAAGATCTGATTATTTAATGATGGAAGTTAAAGCAATTCAGGAATCACGACATTTATCGCGCAGGGTCTTTGATTTTGTATACGATCGCGGTGCACTAAAATTTTAAGATTATTTAATTCACGTACTCTTCCCAGCGCGACGTACAATTGCCCGTGACTAAAGATGTCGGACCTCAAGTCTACTCCGACGCGACCGATGGTTTGCCCCTGACTTTTGTGAATAGTCATCGCGTAACTTAAACGCAACGGGAATTGACGGCGACACAATTCAAACGGGCTTCGCGGATCAATCTGCTGTTTGAAAAGAATACGCGGAATTAGAAATTCATCCGACGATTCGGGTTTTCGTACCGTTATTAGCCGAGGCGAACACCTAACGATTATAACTTTGGTCCCGTTCACCAACCCATCTTCAAAACTAAGGTTACGCATAATCATACATACACATCCTACTTTTAACTTTAGCTCGTGATGTGGAACACCCGTGATCTCGATGCGATTTAATGCGTCAATGCCATAGAAAACTTGGTCGACATTATTATCGTTGTCTACTTTGTCGCAGGAATAGAATCGTAACACGTCTCCCGTAACCCGGTCTAAGATGGCATTATTTATATCATTCACGGCATCATTACGAGTGCAGAGAATGGCTCTACGCGCGCATTCGTCGGGCCTATTGATGGTTTCTGACGGGAACACGAAATCAATCAGATCACTCAGTTCTGTTACGTGATCAATCAAACTTAAATCGATTAAATTTTTAATGTTACCGTCAGAGACAGAAGTTAAGCGGTTGGAACCTAATTCCAACAGAAAGTTTGCAAATACTGAATCTACTCTACATCTTTGAGACGTTACCAAAGAAAATAATTCAAGCCTTTGCCACACGGGAGACGATTTTACCGAGCAATTAAATATGTCCGAATTGCTTCGCGCATTAGAAACAACGGGCGGAATTTGGCGGAAATCACCAGCAAAAATTATGATTTTTCCACCGAAATCTTTGTCACTTCGCATTAAATCACGTAACGAACGATCTAGCAAATGAATCAAATACTTGTGAGCCATTGGCGCTTCATCATAAATTATAACTTGCGCGTTTGCAATCAATTCAGCTCTCTGAGTGCCGTTGGTAATGTTCCAGTAACCGAGGTCGTCGACAATGTCTATCGGGTATCTAAACATACTATGCGCAGTAGTTCCCCCTTCGTAGTTCTGAGCGGCGATAGCAGAACTCGCAGTACATAGTACGACGCCCTTCAAAGCACCACGCACGTGCGCTGTAACGACGTTAAGTAAGAGGGTTTTGCCGGTGCCCGCGGGACCATCGATGAATATCGCGGAATTTGCTGCATCGCGAAAAGAATCATCAACGCATAGCCTATTGACGTAATCGAAAACAACGCGTTGGTCAGACGATAAACGCGGTAGCCACTCGTCGACGTAGGCTTCGAGACGGTTCGTACTGTATTCGACGCGTTCGCGGCTCAACTCTGTGGTAAGATCGTGCACTTGCGGCAAACCGTGTTCTGTAAGCGAACTTCCGTGTTTTCGGAGGATTCTACTAACTTCCATCAACGCTAAATTATATCCCATATCCGAGTTTCCTGGGTGTCTTTGAAGAAAATCTTCACTAAGTTGATTTTTAAATGTGTCCCACAGTAGCGCAACTGGGGCACCGTTACAAGCTAGAAGTACGAAAAAGCTACGAAGGCGCGGTCCTGTATAGAAAGTTGAAGCTTCCAACATAGCCCTTTCGTACTCTACTTCGTCGTCCGCGAGTCCAACAATTTTAGCAGCTTCCTGAAAAGTGCTGCAATTAGGACCACCAAGACTAATTAGTTCCGCGTAACTTCGAGCCGGGTAAGACTTTAACAGAATTCTTAAGTAGAATTGTTCACCTCTATTAGGCGCGACCCAAAATAGACGCGCTACAAGCTCTCCGCGTTGCCGTTTCGTCACAAACCTGTTGTTACCGGTTTCGTAAATTTGGGTATTTTTTGTATTTGGTCGCGACGCGTGAACTAAATATTGTTCATAAAATTGGCAATATGTTAAGCGGTCAAACTCTTCACCGGCGGGACGGTTAAAATATGTGAGCAGATTAGACGTCGATTGTTGCGCGGATTCTACTTCAGTGCCTGGTCGAAAATAAACGTTGTGACGGTTTTCGAGATGCACGGCCAATTGTTTGACGTTAGGTTCGCGGGCCGTCACGTCAAACTCTAAGGTCCTCCACGCCGCCTCACCCGATCCTAAATATCGCTTAGTGACGTACTGTTCTACCTCGTCATTTAAATGCTCCTCGGACACAACAGCTACTCGTGATTCGTCCGGACCTTTGGTCATATACTTAAACAGATATTTAACAATCGTACGCTGCGACGAAACCTCCAAATTCATGTGGGCATCGTATTTTAATAGAAGAGCCGCATTGTATGGCACGACCCATAAATCGCTCACAACCAATTCGCGCCTGTTATACGTGATCGTAGCCTCGTTCTTACTGTCGCGGCGTAAGTTTACAAAACCTTTATCGTCAGCAAACGTAACGGCAGTTTCGCATTTTGGGAAAAATTTTGAACATTTGCGTAGCTCTTTATCCCAACACGGTAAATTTTCCCTATGTGGAGGACCGCACGGACCGTGGATCATGTGTTTCAAAACCGTCGTTCTCAATTTACCGTCAGCTTCCGACGAGTTGGGAATATCCGCTCGAACTACTTTATCTATATCTACATTGTGTATCGGGCCGTTCTCTACTTTAAAACAGATATGCGCGTGGGGCAAACCGCGTTTCTGAAATTCAATTACATTAAACATGTACAAACATTTGCCAAACCACCGACCGGACCGGATATCGCGTAAAAGTTGCGCTAATTTTAAATTAAAAACGCGAGCACATATAAGTGGGTCTGCCAGCTGACCTGCTTCGAGAGATTGTTTAATTTCAGGCCAATTGCGATTACATGTAAAAGTTAGGAAATACGTGGGAGTACCCAACGTATTTACTATTGCAATCGCATCCATGTACTTCACTTTCATATATCTCGGACATCCCGTGAAGCTATAAGGCAAATATATGCGACCCGGGACATAACCCTCCCCTTCTATGGTCTCATCGTTGCGAATCTGTTGTACACTAATTTCTATTTCTTCGAGTGGAGCAGTTCTTAATGCATGATTTGAATTTTGTTTCTGCATGTTGGTGATGTAGCGGAGACGCTCTTCACAAATTCTACAATAAACATCTACCAACCACTCCTCGGACAATCTACCCAATTTTGAAAAACGCGTCTCTGACAGCAGTAAGCACCGGATATATTTTACTTGAGATAATTTATTTTGATTATTGTCTAATTTATTCGGAAACCATCCCGCATTACCTTCGGGGTAAAGCAACGGATATTGAAAAGCTTCGTACAATGGATTCATAATATCTACAGTGTGAGGTTTCTTATGGCCTACTTTCCAAATGGCTATACAATGAGGTTGGAAAGTTTCTCTCTCAGTGCTTATTATGGCAGCCACTTCTGTGCCTAAAGGTAAGTCGCCCAAAATGTTACCATGCGTTGCGCGTGTAGTTCTTTCGAACCTTATGTACGCTTGATCGGACGTTTCCCGACTCAAGCGTTTAAAGCATTCTATAAACGGATTGACATTATGCAAATAATTTGTGATGGAAACAATAACATCCCTATTGAGCCGTTGACTTTGTGCTATACTATCGCGTTCGTTATTGTCATTAATGTAAAGCCCGATATTGTTAGTGGTTTCTTCATAAGAAAGATCGAAAACGCGGTGGTAAATACGTCCTTGAATTTTTAAAAAGGATATACCCTGCTCGGGATGCTGATAACCGTGTGACACGCCTAAGGCACTGAAGGCAAACAAATTATTATACGCTCGCGGTGCACGCAAAAACGAGGGATCAGAATAGAAATCTTCCGACAAAGGCGAAAACTGTTGAACGTTGTACGCTCCGGACCCACAACACCACTGTTTACGACCCCGCTCTTCCTCAAAGAGACGCGCGTTACAGTTCGGACACGAAAAGATATCTGCAGCCAGCAAAGATGGCTTTTTTAACGAAAACAGTGGCACATTGGCAAGTTCCGACTCCCTCCACTCCCCAATTAAGTTTGTTGACCGCCGTAATTCAACTTCAACATCACGACTAACTGTGGTATATCTCTCAACAGCGGCACGGTTTATTTCAGGGTTCCGTTGCGAATAATTTTCAACTGCGGCGCGATGAACCTCGGGGTTATTTTTCGTATACTTATCAACTGCGGCGCGATGAATTTCGGGATGTTTTTCGACGTATTGTTTAACCGCTTGACGATTAATTTCAGGATGTTTTTCGACGTATTTTTTAACCGCTTCACGATTAATTTCGGGATGTTTTTCGACGTATTTTTTCACCGCTTCACGATGAACGTGAGGATTTTTCTTTGCGTATTTTTTGACCGCATCTAAATGAGCATTCGTTTTCTGTCCACGTTTTAGTTTTTTGGGCCGGCCTCTACCTCTGTTAGCAGTTGCCGTATTGACATTTGATTCATTGTCGTCTAACGGTAATTCCGAAAACATATTGTGGACGATGACAACAGGATTTAACACGTACAGTTTAAAATCTTCTACTCTATCGACTACAACCACTGGATTTAAGTTCGTACGTTTTGATTTTTTTTGGGGTTGCGCGGCATCGACATTTGTCGTGGTTGCAGAAGTTTGCGATACGGAATTGACTCGCTCACAAGAATTCTTCGCACAAACCTCGGCATATGTGGGCGAACGTGGCCGAAATACATCCGACTGTGATAGCGATTCAGTGAATGTAGGCGATAGCACCTCAGTGGCAAGATGCGACAGTGAGCTGATCAGCGACGACGCTGTGAACGTGGGAGATAATGGTGTGAAAGTTTTCACACGAATTCTGTGCAAGGAGTATTCCGTATCTCGTATATTTTTTGGAAAGCGACTATTCGTGAAAAGATAGTCCACCAGCTTTTGCACCGAATTACATTTAAACAACCGCGCACATTCGTCTGCTGTACGATTATTAAAATCTACCCCGTGACTATTGAATAAGTAAAATGAATTCTGATGTCTCCAGAACGAAACGGTGTAACTTTGACCGGTAAAAAGGATACTATCGGTTGCATCGATATGATCCGATGTAAAAACTTGCGTCTGAAGAATATTCACCAGGTCTCTCTTTTTTCCATTAACGTTATGAATATTTACTGGATATAAACCATTAGCGATCCAATTGTTGCCATCTTCCATTGGTTCTATTTCTGCCGAAAAGTTCCCGGAGCGAATATGGGATGGCAATTGTTCTGGCTGTAAATATATTTGATTTTCTCGTTCTAACATAGGTAACAATTGCATGTACAATTCGTCGCCACTCTTAAGTATGACATCAACGTCAAAATCGCGATAATTTCTAGAACTACAGACCGAGTACACGCAAGCACACGCTGACATGGCTACGCATTGCGAGTTGTTACCTCTAAAAACTGGTGCCCCTTGATGGACAGTGCCTATCAAAATAAAAGATAATAGTAGTGAAAGAAAACGGTATTATTTATTGTTTTAAACGGTTTGTATTGCTCCTAGTAATCTCTGATTAGTGTTCAGTTTGTCTTCAGTAGTTGCGTTGCGTTTTAAATTTAAGTTTCAACTTCAGAACAAAGGTCTAATATACGACATGGATTCATTTTGTGAGAAAAGTCATCTAATTAAGATAAATGTTAAGATAAAATGTGTTAAAAAAGTTTTTCATTTAAACGCTTTAATTGAAAAAAAAAAAAAAAAAAAAACCGGCCAAGTGCGTACCATTATCTATAAATATCTATAAACCAGTGTAAGCAGAGACCTGCTCCAACCTTACCTTGGGCAACGCAGTACCCGGCTGGTTCAGCGCCGTCTCCGTAGCTCTCGCCCGCTGCAAAAAAATATTTTTGAACATGAATCTATGCATGTCTGTCCCATATCTTTTAGATGATACGGCCACTGTTATTCAGGGGCATGCAGTGGATTTTGGACAGAGGATAGGAATATTGCCAACAAAATCCGTATTGGTACGAAGAGTGTCGGGCACATTTACGTATGCTTACAAGCACTGCTTATATGCCTGTAAGGGATGAACGCGTCTGACTGTATTGCGATAAGGCAAAATTCGATTTAAACTTTTTTTACAAATAGGCCTCGAAGGGCTCTTTTACATGTGTTTTTTAAGATAACCAGCGCTTTCGGAAAGATCATCTGCCAAAAAAGAAAGCGCCGCAAGAAACTTGGTAGGAAGGCATTTTTTCAAAATAAAAAGCAGTACCTACCTATACTTATAAAATTAACTTAACTATTAATACAACTGACCTACTGACCAAAACAACAAACTTGGTTAAACATCTAATTTAAATGTAGCCTAAATCCGCCTATAGATTTCATAATAATACATACATACATGCAAACACAAATCACGTCTTTATCCCTTACGGGGTAGACAGAGCCTAAGGTAAATAATAATAAATTGTATTATTTACGCTACTTTAGAAATGTCAAATTAACGATATTTTTTGGTGAGTGCTACCTACTTATTTATATGTTTGACGTCGGTGCCTCAGCTCAGCTCGCGCCATTACCCACACTCCCATCATAACATCGTTGTTTATCTGTGGCATGCGTGGCAGAAAGGGGCCATTCAAGTATTACGTAAGCAGATTTTTTACAATTATTTACCCCCCCCCCCCTTCCCCTTGTCAGCGAAAGTAAGCAAACCCCTTATCCCCCCCCCCCTATGCTTACGTAATTATTGGTAGGTACCTATGCATTATTCTTTTAATGGATTCTGTTTTTTATTGATTCGTGAGCAGCAGTTCGAATCGAAACTGCTGACGTAATCACCATATAGACCCCCTACCCACCATGTCATCTAAAATAAGCAAAGCAAAGACCCCCCGCCCCCCTCAAGCGCTTACGTAATTCTCAAACGCCCCCAAAGTATCTAGTCTATGTGCCTATATAGTACCTATATTATATATTCGGCTTAGAACTATTTGAGCTGAGGCACCGACTTCACACTCCACACGTATAAATAAGCACATACATACATACACAAATCACGTCTTTATCCCTTACGCGGTAGACAGAGCCTAAGGTAACAAGACCTACAGGCCGCGTTTAGCAAAACCCTGAGGGTGTAGAGGTGGAAAGTGGAATCTAAATAGTGATGGGTTGCTAGCCGCATCGCCTATAACATGACTCTTAAGATTTTTGTCCATTCCCTCGATGGGCTTTTACCATCTGCGCGGGATGAGAAGCAACGGGTACATTCTATGTTTTTTCTTTACACCCAGACCACCATAGAAGTATTATAGCTGGATAATGACTGCCTACCCCTTTAGAGATATTCGCGTGAAAATATACATACTTACATACATACACACATACACAAATCACGTCTTTATCCCTTACGGGATAGACAGAGCCTAAGGTAACAAATACATACAGGCCCCATTTAGCAAGATTGTGGGGGTATAGGTAAAAAATTAAATCAAAATAGTAATGGGTTGCTAGCCGCATCGCCTATAAAATGATTCTAAAGATTTTTTTCCATTACCTCGAGGGGCTTTTACCATCTGCGCGGGAATAGGTGGAAAGGAGGAATCAAAATAGTGATGGGTTGCTAGCCGCATCACCTATAACATGATTCATAAGATTTCAGTCCATTCCCTCGATGGGCTTTTACCATCTGCGCGGGAAGAGAAGCAACGGGTACATTCTATGTTTCATGGGATTATTATAGCTGGATGGATAACACACACACACACACACACAAATTCGTCTTGATCTCTTACGGGGTAGACAGTGCCCAAGATAACAAGACCTATAGGCCACGTTTAGCATGATTGTGTTTATATAGGTGGAAAGGAGGAATCAAAATAGTGATGGGTTGCTAGCCGCATCGCCTATAACATGATCCTTAAGACTTTTGTCCATTCCCTCGATGGGATTTTACCATCTGCGCGGGAAGAGAAGCAACGGGTACATTCTATGTTTTAAGTATTATAGCTGGATAACACACACACACACACACACACAAATCACGTCTTGATCCCTTACGGGGTAGACAGTGCCCAAGGTAACAAGACCTAAAGGCCACGTTTAGCATGATTGTGTTTGTAGGTATAGGTGGAAAAGAGGAATCAAAATAGTGATGGGTTGCTAGCCGCATCGCCTATAACATGATTCTTAAGATATTGTCCATTCTCTCGATGGGCTTTTACCATCTGCGCGGGAAGAGAAGCAACGGGTACATTCTGTTTTTTTTACTCCCAGACCACCATGGAAGTATTATAGCTTGATAATGACTGCCTACCCCTTTAGAGATATTCGCGTGAAAATATACATACATACATACACAAATCACGTCTTTATCCCTTACGGGGTAGATAGAGCCTAAGGTAACAAAACAGATACCTACAGGCCCCATTTAGCAAAATCGTGGGGGTATAGGTGAAAAATGAAATCAAAATAGTAATGGGTTGCTAGCCGCATCGCCTATAAAATAAAATTATTCTAAAGATTTTTGTCGATTACCTCGATGGGCTTTTACCATCTGCGCGGGAATAGGTGGAAAGGAGGAATCAAAATGGTGATGGGTTGCTAGCCGCATCGCCTATAACATGATTCATAAGATTTCAGTCCATTCCCTCGATGGGCTTTTACCATCTGCGCGGGAAGAGAAGCAACGGGTACATTCTATGTTTCATGGGAGTATTATAGCTGGATGGATAACACACACACACACACACACAAATCATGTCTTGATCCCTTACGGGGTAGACAGTGCCCAAGGTAACAAGACCTAAAGGCCACGTTTAGCATGATTGTGTTTGTATAGGTGGAAAGGAGGAATCAAAATAGTCATGGGTTGCTAGTCGCATCGCCTATAACATGATCCTTAAGATTTTTGTCCATTCCCTCGATGGGCTTTTACCATCTGCGCGGGAAGAGAAGCAACGGGTACATTCTATGTTTTAAGTATTATAGCTGGATAACACACACACACACACACACAAATCACGTCTTGATCCCTTACGGGGTAGACAGCGCCCAAGGTAACAAGACCTAAAGGCCGCGTTTAGCATTATTGTGTTTGTACTGGTGGAAAGGAGCAATCAAAATAGTGATGGGTTGCTAGCCCCATCGCCTATAACATGATACTTAAGATTTTTGTCCATTCCCTCGATGGGCTTTTACCATCTGCGCGGGAAGAGAAGCAACGTGTACATTCTATGTTTTTTTTTACTCCCAGACCAGCATGGAAGTACCTATTATGGCTGGATAACACACACACACACACACACACACAAATCACGTCTTGATCTCTTACGGGGTAGACAGTGCCAAAGGTAACAAGAAGGTCACGTTTAGCATTATTGTGTTTGTATAGTGGGAAAGGAGGAATCAAAATAGCGATGGGTTGCTAGCCGCATCGTCTATAACATGATTCTTAAGATTTTCGTCCATTCCCTCGATGGGCTTTTACCATCTGCGCGGGAAGAGAAGCAACGGGTACATTCTATGTTTTTTTTACTCCCAGACCAGCATGGAAGCATTATAGCTGGATAATACACACACACACACACACACACACACACACACACACACACAAATCACGTCTTGATCCCTTACGGGGTAGACAGTGCCCAAGGTAACAAGACCTAAAGACCACGTTTAGCATTATTGTGTTTGTATAGGTGGAAAGGAGCAATCAAAATAGTGATGGGTTGCTAGCCGCATCGCCTTTAATATGATTCTTAAGATTTTTGTGCATTCCCTTGATGGGCTTTTACCATCTGCGCGGAAAGACAAGAAACGGGTACATTCTAAGTTTTTTTTACTCCCAGACCAGCATGGAAGCATTATAGCTGGATAATACACACACACACACACACACGCACACGCACACGCACGAGCACACGCACACACACACACACACACACAGATACACAAATCACGTCTTGATCCCTTACGGGGTAGACAGTGCCCAAGGTAACAAGACCTAAAGGCCACGTTTAGCATTATTGTGTTTGTATAGGTGGAAAGGAGGAATCAAAATAGTGATGGGTTGCTAGCCGCATCGCCTATAACATGATTCTTCAAATTTTGGTCCATTACCTCGATGGGCTTTTACCATCTGCGCGGGAAGAGAAGCAATGGGTACATTCTATGTTTTTTTTTACTCCCAGACCAGCATGGAAGTATTATAGCTGGATAATACACACACACACACACACACACACACAAAAATCACGTCATGATCCCTTACGGGGTAGACAGTGTCCAAGGTAACAAGACCAAAGGTCACGTTTAGCATGATTGTGCTTGGATAGGTGAAAAGGAGGAATCAAAATAGTGATGGGTTGCTAGCCGCATCGCCTATAACATGATTCCTAAGATTTTTGTCCATTCCCTTGATGGGCTTTTACCATCTGCGCGGGTAGAGAAGCTACTGGTACATTCTATGTTTTTTCTTTGCTCCCAGACCAGCATGGAAAAGCTAAGTAGCTGGGAAAGAGGCGTGACGGTATGTATGTATGTATATTTGTCCGGGTGGAATCTTGCGACTTAACTTTGAAACAAATATCTTCAACCGATTCAACTGAAATTTTGCATACTTGTGAAAGTCAGATGACAATACAATAATCTGGCAGTAAAATTCTGCTGGTAAAGCCAGGATTGTCTCCGCAGGAGGGAACTCTTTAACGGTTGGTCCGATTTGACTTGAAATTTGTACACATATATAGAATGGATGACAATGCAAGTTTTGGTTGTTATATGTGGTATTCAATAAAGAGTTATTGTATTGTATTGTAAAGGAAATATTTGATTGTTTGTTTGTTTGAATTGAATAGGCTCCAAAACTATTGGACTGATTTGAGAAATTCTTGCACCATTAGAATCCTACATTGCCCTGATGAATATAGGCTATACACATTATATTATTAAATAAATCAAGGGACTCAAGGGAAAGACAAAGTAAAGCGAAAACATAGAATGTACCAGTTGCTTCTCCTCCCACGCAGATGGTAAAAGCCCATCGAGGGAATAGGCATAGGAAACATATAGGCGAGGAGGCTAGCAACCCATCACCATTCTGATTCCATTTTTCACCTATACACCCACAATCATGCTTAATGTGGCCTGTAGGTACCTGCTACCTTAGGCTCTGTCTACCCCGTAAGGCAAAAGATGTGATTTGTGTAAGTATGTATAAATCAAGGGTCCTTACTAAAACACCTACATCTAACTAACCCGATGGTGAAAAAATTTCTACTGTCTAGCTATCATGGTCAATTCATAAGACACAGCCTGGTGTTGGTGACAGACAGACAGACAGACTGACGGACAGACAGTGAAGTCTTAGTAATAGGGTCCCGTTTTTGTTCTTTGTGTACTGAATGAACCCTAAAAAGGTTCATTAGATTATCAGTTCAAAGCACACCAACACAGAAAATAAAAAAAATTACATCTGCATGTATCAATGTCGAGCATATTATCGGTTTAGGAAAAACATTGAAGATTCTTAGTAATAAGCCATCAACTAATTTGGTACCACATACAATGAATTCAGATGCGATAGCTCTCATTGTTACAACATGATTCTCTTGGAACTTTCGAGAACAAGACAGAATAATTGGCAATTTAAATGAAATACTTACAGGACCGTCTGCGAACAGCACGCTGTATAGTAATAATCTCAACACCTCGTTTCATCTGAAAATAATAAGTAATATGGTTAATTACCAAAGTAACTACATGATATCATTCGCCATTAATATTTACGTTAAAGTTATGTTTTAATTTAGGATGTACAACAGTTCTGTTCCTACCGGACTACTTAAGTTACAAAACCCAAGCGTTGCAAAACAAAATGCCGTCCAATGATGCTAATAGATACAACTGTATTTCTAAGTGAAAACTGTTGAAGTAGGTAGTAGACATATGTACTTATGTTAGTTTTAGTTACATAGATCATAATAAACTATTGATTTATATCTATGTACTGTTTTTTCTCGAAATAAAACAATAAAACGCTTACCTTGTTCAATATCACGTCTTCACTTTTAGTTAGCAATTGCGCGGCAAAAGTAACTGAACAAACAAAAGACAATCGCCTTTTTTTTTCGGCAACGCCGGCCAGGGGAGTGGGTGGCGGCCAGTTATAAATTCATAAAAAGTCATTGCATAGAAGTGATTTTATAAATAATTAAATTTGGTATTTTCTCATAATAATTCAGTCCTTTAATTTAAATTAATTTTTGAAAATATTTTGGCTAGTGACGTTAGAGTTTAATCTGGCTCGCCTACAAAGCTGCTTAATTGCCTTTGGTTAGAAAAAAAAGGTGAATTTATTTGATATTTTTTTCTTACAGCTTGGGCCAATTTGAGAAACTTATTTAAGTATTTTAAAATTTAGTCACGTACTTTTTTTTAATTGAATTTGTTAATTATAGAAATGGTCGACTGGTTATACGTGAACAGCGGCACGAAAGTCTTCATTTCCTTTGCCCATCTGCTTGGAGAAAAATACTGTCATCTGTCATTCATTTGTACGTCAAAGTCATCATTTGTCATTTGATCCGGGCAGTTTCTTTTTAAGTTTCTAACACTCTGAAAGTCTATTTTCCACGATAATGTATGAAAAAATGCTTACCAATGGAGACTCCGGTGAAAAATTTGTCAAGGCTGCAACGCTCAATCCACTCACATAGCGAAATGTGTCTATTTTGGAGTACATTGCATTGCTGAAAAAAGGGGCGCTAAGATGCTCATGTCATGTGAGTATTTTTACCTGTTCAATCATAACATTGAGTGCATATATAAAATAATACTCGCATACTTGATACAATGGTTACTTATTATCTTTTCATTTTGTTATAGGTGGTGTGAGCATGCACTATTGCTTCTGTTTTGGCTGGCCAAGAAAAGTGAAGAACCATCTTCAACGTTCTTACACTGCTAGTGGACAACGCCAACACTGAGAGTGATTGTTTGGTGTAACAGATCCTAGCTTCGAATGAACCAAAAAAGTCCACATTTGCCTACTGGGTGGATTATGATGAGGTTTATACTGCGAAAATGTTTAAATTTCTTAAATTGTTAGCCAGCGCTAAAAAAGTAAATAATTGCAAATTGTTTGTTTCTTTTATTATTTCACCTTGAAGATTTATATTGTTAACCGTATAATAAAATGTTAAAATATTATTTTACTGAAAAACAATACAAGTAATGTGATGTATGTTGAATAGTAAAAGAAAACAAGTCATAAGGAATATTATGTATTTTATTAGGCTGGTATGACAATAATAATGAATAAAGAAATATTTGCAGATGCATATTCATTTTTTTAATATGAAGTGTCTGTGGCTTAGTGGAAGTGGTAGGCTCTTAATTCAGAAGTTGTGGGTTCATTACCGGGCCGGGCCTGTATGCTGAGAGGAGGAGAGTTGCCCCGGCAACGGGGACGTATGCAGTTGATGATGATTCTTTATTTTTAAATATTGGGGGCTGTTAATTCACCAATACACAGAGGTTTTCGATTTACAATTCATTTAAACAAAGTAGACAACCCCATTCAGGTTGGATCGGTCGGATAATTTGCAGACTGATTAATCTTGTTGGACGGTTTAAGAAGTATGATTCATAAACACTTGCTAGACAACAGTCTGCTAGTTGTTGAGCTGCTGATAGATGGATTAGACGAGTTATGTTGGCCATCCTGACAGAATAGACCAAAAATGGCCTCATCGTGAATTTTAATTTAAAAAAAACCGGCCAAGTGGGAGTCGGACTCTAACATGAAGGGTTCCGTACCATTATCTATAAATATCTAAATCCAGTACCTATAAGCTGAGCCCTGCTTCAAAGCAAAATGCACCCAGTGTGGGATATGTACAGACATACATACATACATCCTTTTCTGTTGTATGGCCTTCTTATTTTTCATTGTTACATTTTCACATTTTTTAATCTTAAGTATTATACAGTAATGTTATGTGTGTATGTATGTATTATTTTATTTTATTTATTTAGCTATGTATTATATTTATGTTGGTATTGTTGTTTTTATTATCCCTGCGTTTATCCTGTCTATTTGTTTCCGCCAGCCACCTACTTAAACTGTCTCCAACTTATTTCTCTTATTGGTTGTCTGGTAGAGATCGCTATTAAGCAATATGTCCGCCTATTGTCTACTTTGTTCTTTGATTCTGTATTGTTTTGTACTGATTTGTGGTGTTCAATACAGAGTATTTGTACATTATTCTGGTTTTTAATATTGGTAGTTAAAGCGGCAACAAAAATACATCATTTGTGAATATTTCAAGCGTCTACCTGGTGCCGTTATTAATATCGAACAAAAAACGCAAAAAAAACCGTTTGTGATATGGCAGCTCCCCTTAAATATTAATTTTATTCTGTTTTTAGTATTTATTGTTATAGCGGCAACATAAATACCATCATCTGTCTAGCTATCACGGGGGACAAACAGCGGAACCTCATGAATAGGGTTTCCGTTTTTACCCTTCGGGCAGTGGCCTAACTACAACGTCAGAGGTGGCGTAACTACAAATGCATCAGATGGGGCCCTTCCTCACTATAAAGAAGTGCATCATCTTCCCTTCTGAGCTCAAGGCCAGGCCAGTTCGGGGTCCCGTAGAGCTGGGGGCTCCTTTCATTTTGCCAGCCCTACCACCCGATAGTTACGCCGCTGCTTTCGAGTACGGAACCCTAAAAATGACAGCAATGACAGCGAATTAGCGGGAAAACGTAAACTTTTACGAAGACACGAGCTTATTTTAGTTTCTATTTCTAATGATTTTAAAAATGAATATACCTATACCACCATGTTCTACTTCATAAGTATAAAGTTATGTTTATTTTCGAAAGAAAATATTGTGTATTCTTTGCTTATTTTTATTTCACTTTTACTTTTCGCAAGCTTAGTTCGGTTCTGGCGCTCGTTTCTGGAGCTGGGGGCTCCTTTCATTTTGCCAGCCCTACCACCCGATAGTTACGCCGCTGCTTTCGAGTACGGAACCCTAAAAATGACAGCAATGACAGCGAATTAGCGGGAAAACGTAAACTTTTACGAAGACACGAGCTTATTTTAGTTTCTATTTCTAATGATTTTAAAAATGAATATACCTATACCACCATGTTCTACTTCATAAGTATAAAGTTATGTTTATTTTCGAAAGAAAATATTGTGTATTCTTTGCTTATTTTTATTTCACTTTTACTTTTCGCAAGCTTAGTTCGGTTCTGGCGCTCGTTCGGCTCGCGCACTGGGGTCGCAAAAACCTAACCCTCCTCCTCGCTTTGCTCGTCGTCGTACCTAACTCTTCTGACTCTTTTTCAAATTTATCAGGTACTTACTTTAGAAACAAAGTATATCACTTAATATTAGCTATATCATGTTAATTAATCTTATAGTTATAAGATAATTATTTATTACTTATTATAAACGGTAGGTACACTTTATGTGTATCATCACTACATAGTATAAAACAAAGTCGCTTTCTATGTCCCTATGTCCCTATGTATGCTTATGTCTTCAAAATTACACAACGGATTTTGATGCGGTTTTTTTTAATAGATAGAGTGATTCAAGAGGATTTTATGTATAATTCTACGCAGACGAAGTCGCGGGCAGAAGCTAGTGTTATATAAAATGCAATTAGTTGGAAACTTTGTTCGATGAGGTCATCGACGATCTCCTACCTACAGCGTAATGTTGGGCAGGAGGCTTCGGTAGCCGACCTTGGGTTAGCGCTTGCAACACGTAGCAGTGCCACGGCAGGCCGGTGGTAGCACGAGGTCGGTCAGGTATCGCTGCACCACACGGTAATCGTCCTCCCCTCGTGGCGTAAATGCCCTCCACCAGGCACGGAGATCGGGGGGTGGCCCAGCTCATCGTCGGACCTCAGGTCCTCCCTCTTCTGAGGGCGTTGCGTCCATGTGCGACAAGTTCAGCCCTGGCATAGACGGACGAAGGGGGGGGGGGGGGGTACAAAGACGGGCGCCGGTTGGTGGTGGTAGTAGCAGCGAACGGCGGCGACAGGTTGGCTGGCGGCGGGAAGCACAAATGCGAAGGGACGCGGATGGTCAGCACCTCCACCAGTGCTTACAAGCCAGGATGGGGCGATGGTGCGTGCGTAGCTGGCTTTGCTATGGGCTCGAGCTTGGCTGGTCGTGGCGTGGGCGGCGCTTGGTGCGAGAGTGGCAGGCGGGACGGGTGGGCTGGGCGTGGGGTCTTGCGCGCTGCGCGGGCGGCGCTCTAAAGGCTAGTGGTGAGCGGGGCGTGGACTTGGCGTAAATTCCTGTTCTAATTCATCGAGGCTGGCTGTCCGCAATAACGTTAAGCGGCTCAACACGTCACTGGCGATTGGACGTAGATTGTTGCACGGACTCTACCTGTGCCTGGTGTAAAAAAAACGATTTGTCGGTTTCCGAGATGCGCAACCAATTGTTTGAGGTTAGGTTCGCGGGCCGTCACATCAAACTCTAACGACCTCCACGCCGCCTCAACCGAACCTAAATATCTTTTAGTCTTTTAGTAACGCACCTACTGCTCTACCACGCCATTTAAATGTTCCTCGGAAACAACAGCTACTACCTACTCGTGATTCATCCGGACGTTTGGTCATGCACTTGAACAGATACCTATTTAACTATCTTAAGCTGTGACGAAACGTGATATGACGCCAAAAATTGCTATATACAATACAGTAGGTACAACGTGCTTAGACGTTCAACTTGGAAAAAAAAGAGATTTCCCACAACGTCAGTGAACACCCAATGTCTATACCTACTAAATTTCCTTGGCTACGTCATTGTGCTACCTACACGATTTATAAATTTGTAGTGCATATTTTGTAATTTGTATTTCAATTAAAGCAAAACGTGATCGTTGCACAATGTTTTGGCGGTGGCACTGCTGCTTGGGGTCACACTGAGAAACGGTACTCGGTGGAACCTGTGGCCTTAAAGAGCCCCGGATGCAAAATTTCAATAGGAACGGACTCAAAAAAAAAATTGGCCGCCATTTTGAATCCGCCATCTTGGAAAAAAATTTGGTTCATTAGATTACCCCTCCCATCTTGAACGTCACTTGGTCGAGTACAACCCATCCATCTAGACTGGCCTCTGAGATATTGGCGTTTCAATTTTGTATAGCGGCCATCTTGTTTTCGCGCTTTTGAAAAAAAAACACCGGCTTACCCATTGGCTGGCTGTTCTGAGCGACTTTAGTTCCGGGCAAACTCGATAGGGCAAGTCGTTGCGGAGAGCTGGCCCATGTGTCAAGTCAGTTTCCACGTTAAGGTCGGTTTTGCATTTTTTTTGTACTTGTGATAAAATTTCTTATGCGATGGTGTATAAAACTGCTATACAACACAAGTGAGTCTATGAGTCTGACATTACTTTGTATGGCGGCCATCTTGGAAAATGGCGGAATCGAAAAATAAATTCTAGCATCAGAATCTGTGGCCTTAAAGAGCCCCGGATGCAAAATTTCAATCAGATCGGAGTAAAAAAAATTTTGGCCGCCATTTTGATTCCGCCATCTTGGAAAAAAAATTAGCTCATCAGATAACTACTCCCACTTTGAACAATATTTGGTCGAGCACCACCCACCTATTGCGACTGACCTCCGAGATATTTGCGTTTCAATTTTGTATGGCGGCCATCTTGTTTTCGCAATTTTGAAAAAAAAATACCAGTTCACCCATTGGCTGGCTGTTCTGAGCGACTTTTGTTCCGGGCAAACTTGATAGGTCGAGCCGTCGCGGAGAGCTGCCCCATGTGTCAAGTCAGTTTCCACGTTCAGGTCGATTTTTTATTTTTGTGGTACTTATCATAAAATTTCTGTAGCAATGGCGTGTAGAGTCAAATCCCACCTCTTATGGGCTCTTCAAAACAACAGGTTAAAGATACAGAAATTACTTTGTATGGCGGCCATCTTGGAAAATGGCGGAACCGAAAAACAAAGTATGCCATTAGAATCTGTGGCCTCGAAAAGCCCCGGATGCAAAATTTCAATCGGATCGGAGCAAAAAAAAATTTGGCCGCCATTTTGAATCCGCCATCTTGGAAAAAAAATTGAATAGTCAGATTTCCCCCTCAACTCTGAATGACATTTGGTCGAGCACCATCCATCTATCGCGACTGGCCTCTGAGATATTCGCGTTTCAATTTTGTATGGCGGCCATCTTGTTTTCGCCATTTTGAAAAAACTTTGACCGGCTCACCCATTGGCCGGCTGTTCTGAGCGACTTTAGTTCCGGGCAAACTCGATAGGTCGAGCCGTCGCGGAGAACCGCCCCATGTGTCAAGTCAATTTCCACGTTCAGGTCGATTTCGTATTTTTCTGGTGGTCACGGCGGCATCTCTGGTGCGATGGTGTATAGAGTCGAGCCGTACCTCTTAAGGGTTCTTCAAA
Source organism: Pandemis corylana (assembly GCA_949127965.1). Lineage (NCBI taxonomy): Eukaryota > Metazoa > Arthropoda > Insecta > Lepidoptera > Tortricidae > Pandemis > Pandemis corylana. The sequence continues at coordinate 27,618,919 of OX421850.1, forward strand.
ACAGCATGTCAGTCAGTGAGTGAGTCAGTCAGTGGGTATTCAGCTATATATATTATAACTAGTATTTCGCGTGGGGGCCGCGGGCCCCAAGGGCCCCGCGGAGGTTCCCTGCCACCCTGTTTTGTTGAAATAATTCTAACCGTTTTTTTACTATATTCTTTGGCCGCCATTTTGAAACCGCCACGTTGGAAAAAGTGATTCGTACCCTACCGCCCTGTTTTTTTTTCAAATATTTCCAACCTTTCTTACTTTATTTATTGGCTGCCATCTTTGGAAAAAGCCTTTCGCATGGGGGCCGCGGGCCCCACGGGACCCGCGGAGGGTACCCTACCAGCCTGTTTTTTTTTCAAATATTTCCAACCTTTCTTACTTTATTCTTTGGCTGCCATCTTTGGAAAAGCCTTTCGCATGGGGGCCGCGGGCCCCACGGGACCCGCGGAGGGTACCCTACCATCCTATTTTTTTTCATAAATTTCTTACCTATTTTTACTTTATTCTTTGGCCGCCATCTTGGGATAAGCATTTCGCATTGGGCCGCGGGCCCCACGGGACCCGCGGAGGGTACCCTAACATCCTGCTTTTTTTTAATTCTTTGGCTGCCATCCTGGGATAAGCATTTCGCATGGGGCCGCGGGCCCCACGGGACCCGCGGAGGATGCCCTGCCAGCCTGTTTTTTTTTTCAAACTTTTCCAGCCTTTTCTACTATAATCTTTGGCCGCCGTTTTGAAACCGCCACCATGGAAAAAGTACTTCGCGTGTGGGCCGCGGACCCCGCGGGGCCCGCGGAGGGTAACCTACCGCCCTATTTTTTTTCATATATTTAAAACCTTTTTTACTTTAATCTTTGGCCACCATTTTGAATCCATCACCTTGGAAAAAAATTAGGTTCATTAGATTACTCCTCCCACCTAGAACGACACTTGGTCGAGCACAACCCATCTATCTCGACTGGCCACTGAGATATTCGCGTTTCAGTTTTGTATAGCGGCCATCTTGTTTTCGCAATTTTGAAAAAAAATTACCGGTTCACCCATAGACTGGCTGTTCTGAGCGACTTTAGTTCCGGGCAAACTCGATAGGGCAAGTCGTTGAGGAGAACTGGCCAATGTGTCAGGTCAGTTTCCACGTTCAGGACAGTTTTGCATTTTTTTTGTTCTTTTGATATAATTTCTTATGCGATGGTGTTAAAAGTCGAACCCTATTTCTAAAAGCTGCTATACAACACAAGTTAGTCTATGAGTCTGACATTACTTTGTATGGCGGCCATCTTGGAAAATGGCGGAATCGAAAAATTAAGTATGGCGTTTGAATTTGTGGCCTTGAAGAGCCCCGGATGCAAAATTTCAATCGGATCGGAGTAAAAGAAACTTTGGCCGCCATTTTGAATCCGCCATTTTTGAAAAAAAATTTGGTTTATTAAATTACTCCGCTCACTTTGAACGATATTTGTTTGAGCACCACCCACCTGTTGCGACTGGCCTCTGAGATATTTGCGTTTCAATTTTGTATGGCGGCCATTTTGTTTTTGCAATTTTGAAAAAAAAATACTGGTTCACCTATTGGCTGGCTGTTCTCAGCGACTTTTTTTTCGGGCAAACTCGATAGGGCAAGTCATCGCGGAGAGCTGGCCCATGTGTCAAGTCAGTTTCCACGTTCAGGTAAATTTTTCAATTTAATGGTACTTATCATCAAATTTCTGAAGCGATAGTGTATAGAATCGAACCCTACCTCTTATGGGCTCTTCAAAACAACAGGTCAAAGATACAGAAATTACTTTGTATGGCGGCCATCTTGGAAAATGGCGGAATCGAAAAATAAAGTATGCGGTTGGAATCTGTGGCCTAGAAGAGCCCCGGATGCAAAATTTCAATCGGATCGGAGCAAAAAAAAATTTGGCCGCCATTTTGAATCCGCCATCTTGGAAAAAAAATTGCACAGTCAGATTTCCCCCTCAACTCTGAATGACATTTGGTCGAACACCACCCGTATATCTCGACTGGCCTCTGAGATATTCGCGTTTCAATTTTGTATGGCGGCCATCTTGTTTTCGCCATTTTGAAAAAACTTTGACCGGCTCACCCATTGGCTGGCTGTTCTGAGTGACTTTAGTTCCGGGCAAACTCGATAGGTCGAGCCGTTGCGGAGAACCGCCCCATGTGTCAAGTCAATTTCCACGTTCAGGTCGATTTCGTATTTTTCTGGTGGTCGTGGAGTCATTTCTGATACGACGGTGTATAGAGTCGAGCTTTACCTCTTACGGGTTCTTCAAAACAGCATGTCAGTCAGTGAGTCAGTGAGTCAGTGGGTATTCAGCTATATATATTATAATAACTAGTATTTCGCGTGGGGGCCGCGGGCCCCAAGGGCCCCGCGGAGGTCCCGTGCCTTCCTGTTTAGTTTAAATAATCATAACTTTTTTTTTTACTATACACTTTGGCCGCCTTTTTGAAACCGCCACCTTGGAAACAGTGATTCATACCCTACCGTACTGTATTTTTCAAATATTTCTACTTTATTCTTTGGCCGCCATCTTGGGAAAAGCATTTCGCATAGGGCCGCGGGCCCCGCGGGACCCGCGGAGTACCTATACCCTGCCAGCCTGTTTTTTTTTTTCAAATATTTCGAATCTTTTTTACTTTATTCTTTGGCCGCCATCTTTGAAAAAGCATTTTGCATGAAGGCCGCGGGCCCCACGGGACCCGCGGAGGGTAACCTACCATCCTGTTTTTTTCAAATATTTCTAACCTATTTTACTTTATTCTTTGGCTGCCATCTTAGGAAAAGCATTTCGCATGAGGGCCGCGGGCCCCACGGGACCCGCGGAGGGTACCCTACCATCCTGTTTTTTTTTTTTTTCAAATATAGCTAACCGTCTTTTTACTTTATTCTTTGGCCTCCATCTTGGGAACATTTTTTCGCATGGAGGCCGCGGGCCCCGCGGGACCCGCGGAGGGTAACCTGCCAGCTTGTTTTTCTTTTTCAAATATTTCTTGCCGTTTTTACTATATTCTTTGGCCGCCGTTTTGAAACCGCCACCTTGGAAAAAGTACTTCGCGTGGGGGCCGCGGACCCCGCGGGGCCCGCGGAGGATAACCTACCGCCCTAATATTTTCAAATATATCTAACCATTTTTACTTTATTCTTTGGCCGCCATCTTGGGAAAAGCATTTCGCATGGGGGCCGCGGGCCCCACGGGACCCGCGGAGGGTACCCTGCCGTCCTGTTTCTTTATCAAAAATTTCTAACCTATTTTTACTTTATTCTTTGGCCGCCATCTTGGGAAAAGCATTTCGCATGAGGCCGCGGGCCCCACGGGACCCGCGGAGGATACCCTGCCAGCCTGTTTTTTTTTCAAAATTTTCCGGCCTTTTCTACTATATTCTTTGGCCGCCGTTTTGAAACCGCCACCTTGGAAAAAAATTAGGTTCATTAGATTACTCCTTCCACCTAGAACGACACTTGGTCGAGTACAACCCATCTATCTCGACTGGCCACAGAGATATTCGCGTTTCAATTTTGTATGGCGGCCATTTTGTTTTAGCAATTTTGAAAAAAAAAATACCGGTCGACCCATAGGCTGGCTGTTCTGAGCGACTTTAGTTCCGGGCAAACTCGATAGAGCAAGTCGTTGCGGAGAGCTGGCCCATGTGTCAAATAAGTTTCCACGTTAAGGTCGGTTTTGCATTTATTTTGTACTTGTGATAAAATTTCTTATGCGTTGGTGTATAAAGTCGAACCCTATTTCTAAAAGCTGCTATACAATACAAGTGAGTCTATGAGTCTGACATTACTTTGTATGGCGGCCATCTTGGAAAATGGCGGAATCGAAAAATAAATTTTAGCGTCAGAATTTGTGGCCCTTAAGAGGCTCGGGTGCAAAATTTTACTCAGAACGGACTCAAAAAAAAACTGGCCGCCATTTTGAATCCGCCATTTTGGAAAAAAAAATTAGTTCATTGAATTACTCCGCCCACTTTAAACAACATTTGATCGAGCACCATCCACCTGTTGCGACTGGCCTCTGAGATATTCGCGTTTCAAATTTGTATGGCGGCCATCTTGTTTTTGCAATTTTGAATAAAAAATACTGGTTGACCTATTGGCTGGCTGTTCTGAGTAACTTTTGTTCCGGGCAAACTCGATAGAGCAAGTCGTTGCGGAGAACTGGCCCATGTGTCAGGTCAGTTTCCACATTCAGGTCAATTTTTCATTTTTTAGTTACTTAAGATAAAAATTTTGATGCGATAGTGTATAAAGTAAAACCCTAACTCTAAAGACTGCTCTAAAACAACAGGTCAAATATACAGAAATTACATTGTATGGCGGCCATCTTGGAAAATGGCGGAACCGAAAAATAAAGTATGCCATTTAAATCTGTGGCCCCGAAGATCCCCGGATGCAAAAATTCAGTCTGATCGGAGAAAAAAAAATTTGGCCGCCATTTTGAATCCGCCATCTTGGAAAAAAAATTGCTTAGTCAGATTTCCCCCTCAACTCTGAATGACATTTGGTCGAGCACCACCCATCTATCGCGACTGGCCTCTGAGATATTCGCGTTTCAATTTTGTATGGCGGCCATCTTGTTGTCGCCATTTTGAAAAATCTTGGATCGGCTCACCCATTGGCCGGCTGTTCTGAGTGACTTTAGTTCCGGGCAAACTCGATAGGTCGAGCCGTCGCGGAGAACCGTCCCATGTGTCAAGTCAGTTTCCACGTTCAGGTCGATTTCGTATTTTTCTGGTGGTCGCGGGAGCATTTCTAATACGATGGTGTATAGAGTCGAGCCTTACCTCTTACAGGTTCTTCAAAACAGCATGTCAATGAGTCAGTGAGTCAGTGAGTGAGTGGGTATTCAGCTATATATATTATAATAACTAGTATTTCGCGTGGGGGCCGCGGGCCCCAAGGGCCCCGCGGAGGTCCCGTGCCACCCTGTTTTGTTTTAATAATCCTAACCTTTTTTTTTTTTACTATATACTTTGGCCGCCTTTTTGAAACCGCCACCTTGAAAACAGTGACCCTTACCGCCCTGTTTTTTTTTCAAATATTTCTAACTTTTTTTTCTACAATCTTTGGCCGCCATTTTGTATCCGCCATCTTGGAAAAAGTATTTCGCGGTGAGGCCGCGGGCCCCACGGGACCCGCGGAGGGTTCCCTGCAACCCTGTTTTTTTTCAAATATTTATAATTTTTTTTTTAATCTTTGGCCGCCGTTTTGTATCCGCCATCTTGGAAAAAGTATTTCGCGCGGGGGCCGCGAAGGGTAGCCTACCATCCTATTTTTTTCGCATGGGGACCGCGGGCCCCACGGGACCCGCGGAGGGTACCCTGCCAGCCTGTGTTATTTTCAAATATTACTACATTCTTTGGCCGTCATTTTGAAACCACCACCTTGGAGTATTTCGCGTGAGGGCCGCGGCCCCCGCGGGGACCGCGGAGGGTAACCTACCAGCCTGTATTTTTTTCATATATTTGTCACCTTTTTTTCACTTTATTCTTCGGCCGTTATCTTGGGAACAGCATCTCACATGGTAGCCGCGGGCCCCACGGGACCCGCGGAGGGTACCCTACCATCCTGCTTTTTTTCAAATATTTCTAACCTTTTTCACTTTATTCTTTGGCCGCCATCTTGGGAAAAGCATTTCGTATGGGGCCGCGGGCCCCACGGGACCCGCGGAGGATGCTCTGCCAGCCTGTTTTTTTTTTCAAATTTTTCCAACTTTTTCTACTATATTCTTTGGCCGCCGTTTTGAAACCACCACTATGGAAAAAGTACTTCGCGTGTGGGCCGCGGACCCCGCGGGGCCCGCGGAGAGTAACCTACTGCCCTATTTTTTTTCATATATTTATATCCTTTTTTACTTTAATTTTTGGCCGCCATTTTGAATCCACCACCTTGGAAAAAAATTAGGTTCATTAGATTACTCCATCCACCTAGAACGACACTTGGTCGAGTACAACCCATCTATCTCGACTGGCCACTGAGATATTCGCGTTTCAATTTTGTATGGCGGCCATTTTGTTTTCGCAATTTTGAAAAAAAAAATACCGGTTCACCCATAGGCTGGCTGTTCTGAGCGACTTTAGTTCCGGGGAAACTCGATAGGGCAAGTCGTTGCGGAGAACTGGCCCATGTGTCAGGTCAGTTTCCACGTTAAGGTTGGCTTTGCATTTTTTTTTGTACTTGTGATAAAATTTCTTATGCGGTGGTGTATAAAGTCGAACCCTATTTCTAAAAGCTGTTATTCAACACAAGTGAGTCTGTTAGTCTAAAACTACTTTGTATGGCGGCCATCTTGGAAAATGGCAGAGCCGAAAAATAAAGTATGTCGCTTGAATTTATGGCCTCGAAGAGCCCCGGATGCAAAATTTCAATCGGATCGGAGTAAAAAAAAATTTGGCCGCCATTTTGAATCCGCCATTTTGGAAAAAAAATTAGGTTCATTAAATTACTCCGCTCACTTTGAACGATATTTGTTTGAGCACCACCCACCTGTTGCGACTGGCCTCTGAGATATTTGCGTTTCAATTTTGTATGGCGGCCATCTTGTTTTTGCAATTTTGAAAAAAAAATACCTGTTCACCTATTGGCTGGCTGTTCTGAGTGACTTTTGTTCCGGGCAAACTCGATAGGGCAAGTCGTTGCGGAGAGCTGGCCCATGTGTCAGGTCAGTTTCCACATTCAGGTCAATTTTTCATTTTTTGGTACTTAACGTGAAATTTCTAAAGCGACGGTGTATAGAATCGAAACCCACCTCTTATGGGCTCTTCAAAACAACAGGTCAAAGATTCACAAATTACTTTGTATGGCGGCCATCTTGGAAAATGGCGGAACCGAAAAATAAAGTATGCCATTTGAATCTGTGGTCTCGAAGAGCCCCGGATGCAAAATTTCAATCGGATCGGATTAAAAAAAAATTTAGCCGCCATTTTGAATCCGCCATCTTGGAAAAAAAATTGCTTAGTCGGATTTCCCCCTCAACTCTGAATGACATTTGGTCGAGCACCACCCACCTATCTCGACTGGCCTCTGAGATATTCGCGTTTCAATTTTGTATGGCGGCCATCTTGTTTTCGCCATTTTGAAAAAACTTTGACCGGCTCACCCATTGGCCGGCTGTTCTGAGCGACTTTAGTTCCAGGCAAACTCGATAGGTCGAGCCGTTGCGGAGAACCGCCCCATGTGTCAAGTCAGTTTCCACGTTCAGGTCGATTTCGTATTTTTCTGGTGGTCGGGCAAGCATTTCTAATACAACGATGTATAGAGTCTAACCTCAACTCTTACAGGTTCCTCTAAACAACTCTGGGGTGAGTGAGTCAGTGAGTGGGTATTCAGCTATATATATTATAACTAGTATTTCGCGTGGGAGCCGCGGGCCCCAAGGGCCCCGCGGAGGTCCCGTGCCACCCTGTTTAGTTTTAATAATCCTAAACTTTTTTTTTTACTATATACTTTGGCCGCCTTTTTGAAACCGCCACCTTGGAAACAGTGATTCATACACTACCGCCCTGTTTTTTTCAAAAATTTCTAACCTTTTTTACTTTATTCTTTTGCCGCCGTCTTTGGTAAAGCATTTCGCATGGGGGCCGTGGGCCCCACGGGACCCGCGGAGGATACCCTGCTAGCCTGTGGTATTTTCAAATATTACTACATTCTTTGGCCGTCATTTCGAAACTACTACCTCGGCAAAAGTATTTCGCGTGAGGGCCGCGGCCCCCGCGGGGACCGCGGAGGGTAACCTACCACCCTGTATTTTTTTCAAATATTTCTAACCTTTTTTACTTAATTTTTTGGCCGCCATCTTGGGAAAAGCATTTCGCATGGGGGCCGCGGGCCCCACGGGACCCGCGGAGGGTACCCTGCCAGCCTGTTGTATTTTCAAATATTACTACATTCTTTGGCCGTCATTTTGAAACTACTACCTTGGAAAAAGTATTTCGCGTGAGGGCCGCGGCCCTCGCGGGGACCGCGGAGGGTAACCTACCACCCTGTATTTTTTTCAAATATTTCTCACCTATTTTTACTTTATTCTTTGGCCGCCATCTTGGGAAAAGCATTTCGCATGGGGGCCGCGGGCCCCACGGGACCCGCGGAGGGTACCCTACCGTCCTGTTTTTTTTTCAAAAATTTCTAACCTATTTTTACTTTATTCTTTGGCCGCCATCTTGGGAAAAGCATTTCGCGTGGAGGCCGCGGGCCCCGCGGGACCCGCGGAGGTTACCCTACCAGCCTGTTTTTTTTTTCAAATATTTCTATACTTTTTTACTATATTCTTTGACCGCCATTTTGAATCCACCACCTTGGAAAAAATTAGGTTCATTAGATCCATCCCATCCCATCCCATCTAGAACGACACTTGATCGAGCACAACCCATCTATCTCGACCGGCCACTGAGATATTCGCGTTTCAATTTTGTATGGCGGCCATCTTGTTTTCACAATTTTGAAAAAAAATTACCGGTTCACCCATAGGCTGGCTGTTCTGAGCAACTTTAGTTCGGAGCAAACTCGATAGGGCAAGTCGTTGCGGAGAACTGGCCCATGTGTCAGGTCAGTTTCCACGTTCAGGACAGTTTTGCATTTTTTTTTATATTTGTGATAAAACTTCTTATGCGATGGTGTATTAAGTCGAACCCTATTTCTAAAAGCTGCTATACAACACAAGTGAGTCTATGAGTCTGACATTACTTTGTATGGCCGCCATCTTGGAAAATGGCGGAATCGAAAAATTAAGTACAACGTTTGAATTTGTTGCCTCGAAGATCCCCGGATGCAAAATTTCAATTGGATCGGAGTAAAAAACATTTTGGCCGCCATTTTGAATCCGCCATTTTGGAAAAAAAATTGGTTCATTAAATTACTCTGCCCACTTTGAACAACATTTGTTCGAGCACCACCCACCTGTTGCGACTGGCCTCTGAGATAATTGCGTTTCAATTTTGTATGGCGGCCATCTTGTTTTTGCAATTTTGAAAAAAAAATACTGATTCACCTATTGGCTGGCTGTTCTGAGTGACTTTTGTTCCGGGCAAACTCGATAGGGCAACTCGTTGCGGAGAGCTGGCCCATGTGTCAGGTCAGTTTCCACATTCAGGTAAATTTTTCATTTTTTGGTATTAAGCATAAAATTTCTAATGCAAAAGTGTATTGAGTCGAACCGCACCTCTTATGGGCTCCTCAAAACAACAGATCAAAGATACAGAAATTACTTTGTATGGCGGCCATCTTGGAAAATGGCGGAATCGAAAAATAAAGTATGCCATTTGAATCTGTGGCCTCAATGAGCCCCGGATGCAAAATTTCAACCGGATCGGAGTAAAAAAAAATTTGGACGCCATTTTGAATCCGCCATCTTGGAAAAATAATTGCTTAGTCAGATTTCCCCCTCAACTGTGAATGACATTTGGTCGAGCACCACCCGCCTATCTCGACTGGCCTCTGAGATATTCGCGTTTCAATTTTGTATGGCGGCCATCTTGTTTTCGCCATTTTGAAAAATCTTGGACCGGCTCACCCATTGGCCGGCTGTTCTGAGCGACTTTAGTTCCGGGCAAACTCGATAGGTCGAGCCGTCGCGGAGAACCGTCCCATGTGTCAAGTCAGTTTCCACGTTCAGGTCGATTTCGTATTTTTCTGGTGGTCGTGGGAGCATTTCTGATACGATGGTGTATAGAGTCGAGCCTTACCTCTTACAGGTTCTTCAAAACAGCATGTCAATGAGTCAGTGAGTGAGTCAGTCAGTGGGTATTCAGCTATATATATTATAATAACTAGTATTTCGCGTGGGGGCCGCGGGCCCCAAGGGGCCCGCGGAGGGTCCCGTGCCACCCTGTTTTGTTTAAATATCCTAATATTTTTTTTTACAATATACTTTGGCCGCCTTTTTAAACCACCTTCACAGCTTCCTTCCCACCTTCGAAAAGTGATTCGTTATACCACCCTGTTTTTTTTTTCAAATATTTCTCACCTATTTTACTTTATTCTTTGGCCGCCATCTTTGGAAAAGCATTTCGCATGGGGGCCGCGGGCCCCACGGGACCCGCGGAAGGTACCCTGCCATCCTGTTTTTTTTCAAATATTTCTAACCTTTTTTACTTTATTCTTTGGCCGCCATCTTTGGAAAAGCATTTCGCATGGGGGCCGCGGGCCCCACGGGACCCGCGGGGAGTACTCTACCGTCCTGTTATTTTTTCAAAAATGTCTAACCTATTTTTACTTTATTTTTTGGCCGCCATCTTGGGAAAAGCATTTCGCATGGGGGCCGCGGGCCCCACGGGACCCGCGGAGGGTACCCTACCGTCCTGTTTTTTTTCAAAAATTTCTAACCTATTTTTACTTTATTCTTCGGCCGCCATCTTGGGAAAAGCATTTCGCATGGGGGCCGCGGGCCCCACGGGACCCGCGGAGGGTACCCTACCGTCCTGTTTTTTTTTCAAAAATTTCTAACCTATTTTTACTTTATTCTTTGGCCGCAATCTTGGGAAAAGCATTTCGCATGGGGGCCGCGGGCCCCACGGGACCCGCGGAGGACACCCTACCGTCCGGTTTTTTTTCAAAAATTTCTAACCTATTTTTACTTTATTCTTTGGCCGCCATCTTGGGAAAAGCATTTCGCATGAGGCCGCGGGCCCCACGGGACCCGCGGAGGATACCCTGCCAGCCTGTTTTTTTTCAAATTTTTCCAGACTTTTCTACTATATTCTTTGGTACTATATTCGTTTTGAAACCGCCACCTTGGAAAAAAATTAGGTTCATTAGATTACTCCTTGCACCTAGAACGACACTTGGTCGAGCACAACCCATCTATCTCTACTGGCCACAGATATCCGCGTTTCAATTTTGTATGGCGGCCATTTTGTTTTAGCAATTTTGTTAAAAAAAATACCGGTTCACCCAAAGGCTGGCTGTTCTGAGCGACTTTAGTTTCGGGCAAACTCGATAGGGCAAGTCGTTGCGGAGAACTGGCCCATGTGTCAGATCAGTTTCCACGTTCAGGACAGTTTTGCATTTTTTTTGTACTTGTGATAAAATTTCTTATGCGATGGTGCATAAAGTCGAACCCTATTCCTAAAATCTGCTTTACAACACAAGTGAGTCCATGAGTCTGACATTACTTTGTATGGCGGCCATCTTTGAAAATGGCGGAATCGAAAAATTACGTATGGCGTTTGAATTTGTGGTCTCGAAGAGCCCCGGATGCAAAATTTCAATCGGATCGGAGTAAAAGAAACTTTGGCCGCCATTTTGAATCCGCCATCTTGGAAAAATAATAGGTTCATTAAATAACCCTTCCCAATTTGAACGATATTTGTTTGAGCACCACCCACCTGTTGCGACTGGCCTCTGAGATATTTGCGTTTCAATTTTGTATGGCGGCCATTTTGTTTTTGAAATTTGGAAAAAAAAATACTGGTTCACCCATTGGCTGGCTGTTCTGAGTGACTTTTGTTCCGAGCAAACTCGATAGGGCAAGTCGTTGCGGAGAGCTGGCCCATGTGTCAGGTCAGTTTCCACATTCAGGTCAATTTTTCATTTTTTGGTACTAAGCATGAAATTTCTAAAGCGACGATGTATAGAATCGAACCCCACCTCTTATGGGCTCTTCAAAACAACAGGTCAAAGATACAGAAATTACTTTGTATGGCGGCCATCTTGGAAAATGGCGGAATCGAAAAATAAAGTATGCGGTTAGAATCTGTGGCCTAGAAGAGTTCCGGATGCAAATTTTCAATTGGATCGGAGTAAAAAAAAATTTGGTCGCCATTTTGAATCCGCCATCTTGGAAAAAAAATTACATAGTCAGATTTCCCCCTCAACTCTGAATGACATTTGGTCGAGCACCACCCGTCTATCTCGACTGGCCTCTGAGATATTCGCGTTTCAATTTTGTATGGCGGCCATCTTGTTTTCGCCATTTTGAAAAAACTTTGACCGGCTCACCCATTGGCTGGCTGTTCTGAGCGACTTTAGTTCCGGGCAAACTCGATAGGTCGAGCCGTTGCGGAGAACCGCCCCATGTGTCAGGTCAATTTCCACGTTCAGGTCGATTTCGTATTTTTCTGGTGGTCGGGCAAGCATTTCTGATACAACGATGTATAGAGTCTAACCTCACCTATTACAGGTTCCTCCAAACAACTCTGGGGTGAGTCAGTCAGTCAGTCAGTCAGTGAGTGGGTATTCAGCTATATATATTATAATAACTAGTATTTCGCGTGGGGGCCGCGGGCCCCAAGGGCCCCGCGGAGGTCCCGTGCCACCCTGTTTTGTTTTAATAATCCTAACCTTTTTTTACTTTATTCTTTGGCCGCAATTCCAAATCCGCCATCTTGTGAAAAGCGTTTCGCGTGGGGGCCGCGGGCCCCGCGGGACCCGCGGAGTCACCCTGCCACCCTGTTTTTTTTTTCAAGTATTTCTGACCTTTTTTTACTTTATTCTTTGGCCGCAATTTCGAATCCGCCATCTTGGGAAAAGCGTTTCGCGTGGGGGCCGCGGGCCCCGCGGGACCCGCGGAGTCACCCTGCCACCCTGTTTTTCTTTCAAATATTTGTAACCTTTTTTAGTATATTCTTTGAACGCCATCTTGGGAACAGCATTTCGCATGGAGGCCGCGGGCCCCACGGGACCCGCGGAGGGTACCCTGCCAGCCTGCTTTTTTTTTCAAATTTTTCCAGCTTTTTCTACTATATTCTTTGGCCGCCGTTTTGAAACCGCCACCTTGGAAAAAGTACTTCGCGTGTGGGCCGCGGGCCCCACGGGACCCGCGGAGTCACCCTGCCACCCTGTTTTTCTTTCAAATATTTGTAACCTTTTTTAGTATATTTCAATTTGGTATGGCGGCCATCTTGTTTTCGCAATTTTGCAAAAAAATTACCGGTTCACCCAAAGGCTGGCTGTTCTGAGCGACTTTAGTTTCGGGCAAACTCGATAGGGCAAGTCGTTGCGGAGAACTGGCCCATGTGTCAGATCAGTTTCCACGTTCAGGACAGTTTTGCATTTTTTTTATACTTGTGATAAAATTTATTATGCGATAGTGTATTAAGTCGAACCTTATTCTTAAAATGTGCTATATAACACAAGTGAGTCTATGAGTCTGACATTACTTTGTATGG